>JAHHFK020001077.1:0-209476 GCA_024533555.2 Aedes koreicus
AACACCGGAAGATAGCCCTTCAACGTAAACAACAAAGATAAATTACTGGAAGCCGATTCAATCGATGGCTTCGACGAAGACCACGTTTAGTCCTTGGACCGGCAGTGCAAAAATATTTGATATTCATTCTTCTGCGAAGATGCCGAATTAAATAATGCGATAAAAACAATGGGCCTAATTTGGAATCAATACGAAAATTATTTTCGAAAGGTGCCAATCAAAACAACTGTCCTCTCCGCATTTGATCTTCTGTTTGATTCTTGCGACTAACTTGGCCCGGTTATTACAACTGCGAAGACGCTCATGCGGGATTAATGACGACTAAAGTTGATGAAAGATGATGTTTTATCGGAAATACAAATGGATACGTATATTGATCGAATTTCATAGGCAGCTTCCACTGGTTAACCAATTGCAGAAAAAACGATGCGTTATCAAGTGCGACGTAAAGAAAGTGGAGCTTCATGGATTTGGTGACGCGTCGAGAAGGACTATGAGACGCCGGCGTCGGAGGTGTAGTGGTAAGCGTGACTGCTACTTGGCACCCCAGTGGGTCTGGGTTCAATCCCAGTCGACGTCGGTGGTTTTTCTGAGGCGAAAAATCTGGTCACGTCTTCCTTCGGAAGGGAAGTAAAGCCGTTGGTCCCGGTTCATATTCATGAGTCGTTAGGTAGGGTCCAGGTGGTGGAGTCGTCTTCCTGGCGTCGGTGATTGTCACCATGTGAGGAAATAGGCCGACGTAAAATAAAAAAAAAAAAAATGTTTTCAGTTACTACCGGGGCGTTTTGTCACTGAGTTGGGGTATCAAAACTATTTAAACTAGTTATTAAGGAACCCGTCTCCCTCACTGTAAGCAGTATTTGAGCACGGATTAATAGTGGGATACTCCACTACCACTAATTTATTGTGCCTATCCTCGTACAATACGAAACGTATCACTGAAAGAGTGCTATACGGACTTGTCGGCAGCTTTCGATAAGCTCAACTACTCGATTTCGACTTGTGCCGATATGGAGTAGCCGATCACCTTAACATGCTCTCCTTCACCAACCTCGTAGGAAATTTGCTCCTGATCTATCATCTTGCTTCGCATTGAACCGAACCGTGGGCAGTCAAAATCCGGTGTATCTTGTCCGAGTCTGTGCAGATACTTTCTATAGCAACCATGATGACAGGAACTACATCATATAAAATTAACCTCGGCATATTATCTGTTCACCCTGGCCGACAGGTCGTTCTCCGCCGTGTTCCACTCCTACCGCCACTCCGCCATCGACACCGCTCGCATAACTTTTCGAACTCCTTTGATTTTCTTCCGCTTATAGCACTCCTCCGCTAGGGTTATGCCAATAGGGATCATTTCAGCGAAAACTTTATGATACTTCCGACGAGATGGTCCTGTAAGCGCACGTCTCGCATAGCTTTGAGGCAATACTTCCTATTCAACTACGCCTGGTTCTGCTTGGTTTTCAGCCTAGTCGGATCTCCATACCTCAGTATGCTACAAAGGCATGGCGTTCATGGAACTCTCTTACAATTCTTTTGTTCCTATTCTATAAGTCGCCAGTTCTCAGTCGCCGTTGCATGTGTGATATTTTCTCAGTCACGTCAAGGATACATCAAGAAAATCATTGAGGAGCATTACTCCCTTTGTTACACTTTAATAACGTGAATTTGGTCCTTAAAGATCCACGTCCTTCGTATGCCAATGACCTCAAGATCTTTCTGCGAACCCAGTCAATCAGCGAATGTTATCTCCTACAACAGCAGCTCACTGGTGCCACCTTAATCGAGTGGTGTTTAATCCAGACAAATGCGAGATGATTACTTTTTCTCGTATAAAAGATCCGATCCTCTAATACATACGAACTAGATTTGAATTTCATACGAAGCACGTCTGAATTTCATATGAATTCTATAATGAAACTCATATATTGAGCTTGTGTGAAAAAAATCATACGATTCTCGTATGACGTTTAGCGTTTGACGTTATTCAGAACAAACAAAATGGAGAATATGGAGAAACTGGTCGAAGATCTCGCAATTCCGGCTGCAGCGCTTGCGGTATTTAGTGGTGAGTTTACGATATCTTTTAATTTATTAATCTACCACAAATTCATCTATTTATTATTATTGTGTACAGAGTGTAGTGTTAATACATAAATGAAATAAAAAGAACTAAACTGATAGGATCAGAAAATCAATTGTTCTAAATTGAAGAATTCGTCGAACGAAACGGAATAATCTTTATAGCAGCTAGAAAGTGGATAACAGGTGCTTACGATAATCATTTCTTGTCAGGAAAAGCGATACAGAGGACAAATAACATGATTCTTATATTACTTGATACAGTTGACGGACCACCGTTTGCTGTACATAATATTAATAATTATTATTATTTTAGACGTAGCCAACTTTTAGCATAAACATGTAAATAAAACAAAATGTATAAACTCTAAACGTATTTGTTTTGTATCAACTAAAAATAGTTCTTATTAAACAAGGAAGTTGGCTTATTTATTAAATAGAATAATTTGTTTATTCTATTTATAAAAAAAAAGAATTTCCTAATTTGATGCGAGTTTTCGTTAACTTTAAAGTATATTAGAAAACATAGTCAGTCATATTGGATTTCATAACAGATCCGAAAAAAATCATATTCAAACGTTATGCGTTTTGTACGACTATGATATGACCTTCATACTATATATCTAATGATTTCATACGACGGCTTTATGGAATCCGTAAATATGTACAACAAAAATCATATCATGCCCCAATAAGATGTGTTCATTGCGCAGTCGTATGAAATTCATATTAATTTCTTACCGTAAAATTTCATACGCATTTACTATGGAAATCGAATGATTTATTTCCTCAGTGTAGGTAAAGCAAATTTTGTGTGTGTGTGTGTGTGTGTGTGTGTGTGTGTGTGTGTGTGTGTGTGTGTGTGTGTGTGTGTGTGTGTGTGTGTGGGAGAGAGAGAGAGAGAGAGAGAGAGAGAGGGGGGTGTTTGTTTTGTATTTTTGTTTTTGTTGTTTTTGTGCTTTTGACCAATAACTTCTTTTTTCCTTATTTTCTTCGTTTTTTGGCTTTAAGCTAGATATGTAATTTCGGGAATAAAAATCGCGAAAAATTCTATATACTTATAAATAGCGTCGAAACTATTACTCCAACAATATTGTAGTGCTTGGAAGATCAGTGTTAAATTTAATTTTGCTTCATTTGATGACAAAATATTTGAAATTGAATCACACGTGTTGGAGATTTTCCATTTTAAGTAAATGTGTTTTTGTTCAGTTATTAAAAAATCAACTTTTATCCATATCTCGAAAACTGTTCTATTTTAATTTTTTTTGACGGCATTTTTGAATTCTGCATAAAATTTCACATTAGAAACATTAGGCGAATTATAAAATTCATCGCTTTTGATTTAAACTAGTGTTATATAGAGCATGTTTGAAGTAAGTGTTATGATGCTTTGTATGATTTTAAGAGCATTTCCGGAGCAATTTGCGATTTTGAAGTTACATGCAAAACATTAAAAAAATGGTTTTTCAATGCAATGCATAATTTTTACCACTAAATCATGAGTTGTCCTGGTTGTGCTTTAATTTTTTTATTAAAATATTGTTTTTGTAAAGGGGGGGGGGTTTTTTCTTCATCAAAAAAATTTACTCTTCAATTTTTTCCTTTTTTTTTTTTTTCTAAATAAAAAGGGAAAAATTTTTAAAAATTAAAAATAGGCGGAGTTAGGGTGGGGGTTTTTTTTTTTTTCCTGTGTGGGGGGGGCGAAAATGGTGAATGGTTTTTTATTAGTTTTGGGGGTGGCAGACAGAAAATTAAAATAATTAAATTTAAAATACAAACGCAAAAATTTCTATTATTAATATATAAGAAAAAAAAGATTACTTTTTTGTCTGTCTGTTTTATTGATGATTGTATTTGTTATTCGTTAATTTGTTAATTACGGTTTGAAATTCTACTTGCAATATTACAATCATCATTTTCCTTTTGTTTACATTCTGCATGTTCGCCCCAATTGCAAATTGCTCCGGATTTATTTAACTTTCGATTTGGCTACGATAATTCGATTTGAGTATAATCAACCTAGATTAAAACGATATAAAAGTTGTAGTAAGCTATGCAATAAACTCTGCTTCGTGAGAGTAAACAAAACCAACGAAACACATTGACATGGGATGTCGTTAGCTGTAAATACCAGCTACCTGTGCTGATTCAGGTCATTTGTGTAACGAACTTTGACAGCAACGGACCAGTAGCAGCAGTAACAGTGAATCGTACAGACATTATCGAGGCTAGAAACGTCGGTCAGGTCACGACACCTACAAGCAACAAAAAAAAAAATTCAAAACAAAGTACCGGACAATAATCCAGCGCGTAAATGTAGGGCCCGTAAGTTTATAAAGTGGATTTTTCATCAACCGTTTGCTTGTATTCTGGTGAATGATGAAACTTATGTAAAAAAGGATTCCAAAACGCTTCCATGACCGCAGTTTAAGCCAGAGCCATGAGCGAGGATGTTAGTAACCGTTAGAATTCAACTCAAGAGGAAAAATTCGGTCAAAAGGTGCTTGTCTAGCTGGTTATTTGTTCGTGTGGCTTAAAGTCATCCACTTTCTACCCCAAAGAAACAATTGATGTTTACCGTGAGGATTGTTTGCATAAAATGTTGCTTCCACTGTATAAAAAGCACAATTTCGCCCCTTTGTTTTGTTCAGGTTTGGTAACTATGCTACGGTAAATCAACAATTAGGAGGTCGAAACCACTGAATGAAGTAGATTTCGTTTGAAACGAATGTTAAGCCACCTAACTGTCCACAGCTTCCTCTTATTGAACGATACTGAGGTATCATCCAGCGTTTCTTCAAAAATGATGGTAACCCAAGTAACAAATTCAATTTTAAGGTACACTTGAATAAAGTTTTCAAGAACCATTTGATAAAACCACGCAAAAAACAAGTTATTCTTCATAACATCGATAAAACAGCCCTAAAACCCTCATAAGTTCAAAAAGGCCCATACTGCAGGAGGTTCTTAAGACTATTTCCCAAGGTTCGCTTAAAACTTGATAGTTTTCTCGGTACATACTTGTAATGGCATTCAAGACATGCTTAAAACTATGATAAAACTACCACAAGTTTTGATAGTTTTATGATATTCCTCTTTAAGAGCACTTCCATTTTGGATTCGTTCTGCTGAATGGGGCCTTTTTTTTATTTATAGTTGAGTGAATGCTATTAAAGAAAAAAAAAACGATATACATATGATGTTGCTTTTCCAAAGTGGATACGTATGCAAATTAATTGTAAAATTGACCATACATGCATGAGTTTTTTGTCTTTATTTGATAAATTTATCATGCGACGTTCAGTTTATTGGTATTTTGTAACATAAAAGTTAGAAAATTTTAATGCGCCATGGAACTATTGCTAGAACATTGATTCATTTAAACAATAAAAATTGAAAATTCAACAATTAGGTGATAAGGCTGATATATTGTTAGATCTTGAATAAATTGTATCTTCAATCTATTTTAAGTTTCAACATGTATTTTAAACAGCAGAAATTGTTCGTAGCATTGGAAAAACGAGAGTTTTGTTGTATACATATGTAAATGGCTACCATTCCGAGGGAATCCAGTATAGGCATGCTCGCCATTTTTTCAATGGTTTTATCTGAATCTACCATAAAGCGTAAATAAAACTAATATTTCTTGCACAAGACTAACACGATTTTTTAAGGAGCGGGATAAGCGGGATCTGTATTTGTACTATTCTTGAAAACGATGAGTTACGCTTGAATAAAACTAGTTTGAATTGCTCAAGGTAAACAAGTCTTTCGTAAGATAGCCATAAAATCAGTGTGGAGAAGGCACATCATAAACAAAGAAAATATGAACATTCAAAGCAAATGAGCCTAAATGCGCAGTATAAATACTTTTTTTAGGGTTAAATTAAGTGCAAACACGAACAATTTTCACTTGACTATAAATGCGTTTGATTTTACCAAAGTCATATCGGTCGCATATTTTTTTACCAGTCAAGGGGGTATCCTCCCCCTTGCCTACCCTGCATCGGGGTAGCTTGGTAAAAGATTATGCGCCCGCTCGTATACTACCTTCATATGCCCTCCGATCGTTTACAACTTGTATCTTTCAATTTTCAAAGCCTGCCGTTACGCTAAACGGAACTATCAATACTTTCTCTTCATTTCTCTTACTTCTAGCAATAAAATTACTGTCCACTCCTAGAGCCTCTCATGCTCTCTGCTTCTGATAAATTTCGTCATAGATCGTTACACCGCGTATTCGAAGAATACAACAAACAACAATCAAAGTGTAGTCCTTTGCGGTTAGGCGTAGGCGTGCTGCAGGCTAGTCCAATTAGGCCGATTCGTATTATGTGTGGGCGCTGCTATGTCAGTAAAATCCGACAGGTGATTTTTTAATTAAAAGTACAATAGAATCAGAAACAAAGGTACTGCGAGAGAACAGCAGTTTCCCATGAAAGACTACGCTGTTAAAAGCTTACGCTGAATTTGATTTGGTTTGGAGTAAGCTCTGCTCCTATCATTCACTCACTGTATCACACACTTCATACGAACGCCAACTTTCTAAAGACCGATGGCGGCCAAACTTTCAATATACCAACCAACGACATAACATGACCGCTTGCAAGCACTTTTGTTGGTCTTAAATTAAGTTGTTAAAGTAGCTCATATTTGATTCCGCAGTCTTGCATTTATGTTGTATTGATTTTCAGAATGTGGGTTACATGCAATCATCATTACATGTGCAGACCTATAACAGAGCATTTGATACAGTCAGCCAGGCGTCTGTTTGTCAGCAAAAGTGCCGTTTACGAAAAGTAAAACTAGTACTGAAGATCGATTCACATAAAATTCTCTTCTTCTCAAATATTTTGACAGCAGATTGTTTGAGAAGCTCACCTATTTCGATGGTAATAGTTTTTGTTAATGATTGATTAAGATTTACAAAAAAGTTTTGACCGATGCAAGCCGAAAGAAGGAAATTAATTTTGACCCTTGTTGAAAATCCAACGAGAACCTGACAAAAAATGTAAAATTATTAAGTTTGGCTAAATTTAACACTGCCCATGCCACCCAAAAGGTTTCCGTGAGAGGAGAGAAGGATCACAGTAACAGTTAGAGTAAACCCAGGACTCTCGGATGGCGACATTGCCATAAACTACAATTCCAATTGCAAAAGCACCGTGTGGGGAATCCGTCGACGTGAAGGCTATCTTTCTTATCGTGTCAGTAAGTAGCAAATCCGGACACTGGAATAGAACCGAATGGCCGAAACACACGCTCGGAAGTTATTCTCACGAGAGGCTCACATATAAATTCGTTTTTGCTGAAAATTTCACATAAAAATTTCTGATTTCTTGAGCGATTTGCAGCTGCGAACAAAAAACTCAAGCTTCCGTTACAAATTCGTCTATGAACTCGAAGCTCTACAAAGACTAATGCCTGAAAAAACGTATTCTACCATTCATTCAAGGCTCTGTAAAGTTTTGGCCAGATTCGGCTATTTGTCATTACAGTTGGGAGACACTTCAGTGGTATCGTGACAGCAGGGTGGATTTAATCGAAAAGGACCTCAACCCACCCAATTGCCCTCAATTTCGCCTGATCGAGAAATACTGGGCAATTGTTAATCGGAAGCAAGAAAATACAAGAAAAGTGACTTAAAATGCTGGTGCGATGAAGAGATGGTGGAACAAAACGGCCCCTCAAGTTAGCAGAGTATCGAAAAATGATGCGAGGTATTTCAAGAAATGTTGGTCATTTCATCAAAACAAATACGGAATAAGACTGCTCAACTTTTCTATTTCATAAAAAAAAATTCCGAGATAGAGCTGATTTCTTGCGTTCAAATATTAAGTGAATCTAGCTTTACTCGTTATTCGTTGATTTACGGTAAATATGCAGCTCATACCGAAAAAAAAATTATGCTGAATGAATGCTGAATTTATTCCAGCGTTCTGATTTGAGACCGCCTTGAAATTCTCAACGAACCTTTACTCGCCATGTAGCGTTCAGTGAGCACTGCATGCCCCTTGGTTGCCAGGCGAAACGAATTAAAGTCCAATATATAGGTGCTTAAATTTAAATCAGACAGCTATCATAAATTCTCGCATACCAGATCTGGTTTCGAGGGCTGGCGCCTGTGTCTACACATTTCCATATTCATTGTCATGGTAATATTCCAAATTGGGTCCAGTTGATCATATTTTTCACAAAACAAAAAACCAAAAATCCAGTTTTGTTTCTCGCAGCAATAAGCGATATTAAGAAATACAATTCAGTCACCTACGAGTACGATGGGTGGTTCCAAGCAATCCAATTTCGCGGCTCATCTGCATTCAAATAGTGCTGTTTTTCAGTTTGTGGTTAGCGTTTACCAAAATGCTTGGTATTAACCGTCAATAAATTTAAAAACAAGTGATGAAAAATCGGCATAGGTGGATGACACCACTCACCAAGCAGTAGGAAACTTGACTGTAAACATTATCTTAGCGTGACTTCTTAATAAACCTCGATGTGATTCTCATGTAGTCATGTGATCAACATAATTTTAGGATATTTAAATTTATGTGACAATCGTTCTTGAGCACGAAATGATGGTTGCAAAGAGCGAAAAATTTAACATGGAAGGCTGCCAGGTTAAGATGCCCTTTGGATGGTGGGTGTAAACTGTGTCTGCATCTCCGGGGGAAGATGAAAAGGTGCGAGTCAGGCACGTGGATTCAATATTCAATAAATTTGAATACAGATAAACAGTACGTGACTGTTTGAGATGAGAATGATGATGAATGTCTAAATTTCGCCGTTTGCTTATTTGTTCTGTGACATCCAAACAAGTGTTTTTGGCACCGAAAATAATTACCTTGTTATCGGAAACACAATTGCCGTTTGTAATGTTAGTTTAGAACTGTGCTGATGTTTTTCAACTGTCTGCCTCGAGACAATTACATTATGAGCAAACAAGGGGGCAATTTAATCCAACTCAAGTCTACAAATGTAACAAAAAGATAAGCAAATTTAATTTGCTGAACATGAAACGAGTCGACACATGTCCATTGAAGACAGTGATACACATATCATACCGATCGATAGGTAAAGGTATATGATAGTGAATAATTTGCCAGCCCCTGAAGCGTGATAATTGTAATGCGGCAACAATAACTAACGGGTACAATCTACGCGGAGGTGCGATTTTCTCACATCGATGAGCATGCAACCTTGAACGACGGCGATCATATAAACAAGCGTTGCATTTGAAGGTTACGAATGGTGGTAGTTTTGGCAGTGAAGAAGTCACTCTTCGGCTATAGAAGCGCTCTCATATTGGATTGAGTTGATTGAACTCCATACATGAGAAGCTAAGAATTTCGACACTACCGTCCACTAAAAGTATGTTTTCATTTGTATGCTCCATAGGTGATGGTCCTCCAGCTACTGATCCGTTGAAAGATACTACAATATGTTATAAGCTGTATGGCCTGATGTGATACGATGCCGATGCGACTTACTCAGCAACTTATTCGATAGTGCATCGGTTAGGAGGGTTCTACGTGAGAGAAACAGCGTGCCGCGATTCGTTGAAAAACGAATAGCCTGTTAACTTGTGAAACTTTAGTACTTGTTCATTAATTACCATATAGAAGATGAGGATGACCTGCAACAATCGGCATCACAGCGTGCGATGGAACCTGCTACAAACTACTGTCAGTTTGGCCTTGTTGACAGCGACCGCCGTCCACGGTCAATTGGTCAGCTCAGGTGAGTTTACCTCATAGATGAAGGATGGTTACATTAGATGACGTGGATAGCTCATTTATATGAATGATTATTAGAATTTATTTGAGTTCATTATCTGCCGCATGGCACATTGTGGTCACACATGCAGAGATAAGATCTTTGCTGCTGTGCAGTTACACGCAAATCACTTGTGTTTTCAGATTTAAAAAAAAAACAATAACCCATTCATGGTAGTTGACGCTTCTAGTAATCAGTTATCAGCATTTACATAAATTCAGTCAAACTTCTCTGAAAGTTTTGTCGTGGGATTGTGCTAAAACACTTTATTTGGACTCTTTAAAAAAAACACATCTCACGAAAAATGTATTCGCATATGCAAAACATTTGAATGTTTAAGTTTTAAGGTCAACATTTTTAATTTAACAACAAAATTAGCTACAAAACCGAGGCAGATATTGTTTACTTAAAAAAAAGAAAGAGAAGTAATAATAAGTTTTGCAAAAAAAAACATTTGTTTTGAATGAAAGAAGCCAAAGCTGCAACCAAATGTACGGACTTCACTTGAGAGCGAAAGCTAAAAATACTAAAAAATTTCACATTTGGTTCAAATTTATTTCCATGTGACTTTGCTTAATTGCATGACACTATGTATACAGTTAGAACTTAATTTTCAAAGAAGGTAGGGTTTGTGAACGGATGTACTGATTAATGACAATGGCCTTCGATTTTTCGACTTGATCGCCTCTAAAAACATGACCTTACATAGTACCTTCTTCCAACACAGCCTTCCACATTGCACAGTGGAAAAAAAGTACATGAATCGCGAAAGAATTCAGCTCCAAGTAGCACAAGGTTAGTGAACAATAGCATTTTTTATGTGAAAAATCCTGAGAAATCGAATGAAAGGGGTCCCACTAGCCGCAAAATTCAGTGGACGTAGATATTGGACTTATTTTACCCCAATTCCCCCGTATTTTCGAATAATACCCAGTAATCTTGGATGCTTGGAGGGGTCTGCGCTAGTCAAAATAAGCTTATTCTTATGTAGAATTTCACGAGAAATCGAATTAAGGCGGTTGTAGCCACCACACAAGTCGGAAAACAGAGATATTGGGCTTATTTTGCCACAATTCTCCGTATTTTCGAATATTGCTGAATAATATATGCTCGGAGAGGTCTGTGGTAGTCAAAATAGGCTTATTCTTATGTGAAATTTCCCTAGAAATCGAATGAAGGTGGTTGCCGGCACCGCACTAGTCGGAAAACGGAGATATGGCTGATTTTACCCCACTTCCCCATATTTTCGGAATATTGCCCATTTATTCATACGCTTTTCAGATGTCTTTGGAATAAAACAAGTTAACTGGGCCCTTTCGGACCACCACAAAAAAGTATATTATCCATTACCATCAGATAATTCATCTTCACTCAAAGTTGTCGGTCATCTTCACTATATTCGTCATTGTTTTTGCTAGATTGGGAAATGTTTTCGTGTTCCTGTTCGTCAGATACACAGAACTGTAGCATCTCCGCTTCGAACTCTGGGTCATGCTTCCAGAATGATTTTTTGCCGCTTGATTTGACCGATAGATACGCCATCTTGGAATCAGACCAAGTCAAAGCTTCTCTCATCATATCAGTAAGGTTATCCTCCGCAGAAGTTTTCCGTGCAAAGTGCAATCGGGAGAACTTGTGTCGCTTTTGACTTGTTTCTCCAGCCTGCTCGTCGACGAAGTTCATCGTAAATGGCTAGAAATATCAAAACATTTATTAGCATTATATACTTCCACATACCTTATTTTTTTTATTAAATTTACCAAACGTTCAATCAATTCCGTTAGATGCTCAATTCCGTTAGATGCTGCCGTACAAACAGAAATTCATAACGGTATTGTTGCTCAATGTCAGTGTACAACTGTTGGATTTTAGTGTTGTCCAACTTTTTAGATGAAAGTGCCAGACTGCTGATGAGCCGAATGTTACTTATCAAGTCCACGTCAACCCCAAGAAATTCAGCAAACTTTTGAGGTTGCGCAAGTAGCCTCCTCGCCATGTTGCCATTATTGGAGCTTCCGCAGCCTCCAACTTTGGGGCGATTAACGTTCAGTTTGAAGTGAGCTTCAAGCTCATCTGCAATTCGGCGTGCTTCCTTCTTAACTTCTGGGTGGGACATGGCTGGATGGTTAGGAACAGCTTTCTTAGCAGAATTTCGTATGAGGCCTTCTACCAAGCTCAATCTTGAATGAAAGAAGGATGGTCCGATTCGTGCATCATCTTTCAGACATAGCGGACATGTTTTAGTGTTTCGGTTTCCTACAATGGCGTTTGCCGCCTTGCCATCTATCATCGAATAGACTGCTCTGATCTTCACTCGCAAAGTCACGTTTCCAGCGTCGAAGATGATGGGTGAGGCATTCAGTTCATCCACCTCCTTAAAAAACTGGTCGAACAGCTTTAATGTGATTTGTTCCTTTGTCTAGTGCATAGACCGAACGCGACAAAACATGTCGAATTGGGGATTTGGATTTACGTAGATTTCACGACCAGTTTCTAGGACATAAAATGCTCCGTCAATAAGGAATCATCTTTCCCTAGAAACTTAGCCTGGTTATAGTGGCTAAAGCCAGTTGCAGAGTCAGGTCCAGCAGCCACATGCATGACACAATCAATGATCCCGCTTAAAGCTATTTCATTGAGATTGTCCCGTACATCCTCCAACTCCATAATCCGCATAACATCGTTCGAAATCATTTCCCGAACCGAAACATTCGAAGACAAATATTCTTCGTCATGATTGGGTTCTGTAAATTTCGGAAGTAAGGTCTGTATCCACATTAATCCGGACACCTTCAAATCATTGTAACTTTTGAAATATTGCACGTAGGAATGTAAAATTTCACTTTGGTATAGCTGAGAGTCTATGATGAAAAAGACTATGATTGATGTTTACATTTCATGTTTAGTATTCAAGATGGCGACGAAAGAAAAACAGTGCGCGAGCGAATTTTGTACGGGCGTACGGCAAATCCTGTCAATACGGGACCTTGCAAAAACATTGGATTTGCCTAAATCCTGTTCACGATGTGCTCAAATCATTTTCGGAACGTTTGATGGTGGAGAGGAAACTGAGAAGTGACAAAAACATTGGACGCGCTGATCCTGTCATGGACCGAAAGGTGAAAAGGATATTAACGAAAAACCCAAATCTCTCCATTCGAACGGGGGCTCGTAAAATAGGGATGTCGCCTGGTTTTGTCCAATAATTAAAACAACGTTTGGGACTTAAGTCGTATAAAGTAAAAAAAAGTTCCAAATTCCAACGACAAACAGAACTTGGCAGCAAAATCACGGGCTCGACGTTTGTACTGCGAATATTTGACGAAGTTTTCATGCGTTGTTATGGACGATGAAACTTATGTCCTGGAGGATTTCAAGCAGCTTCCAGGGCTGGCTTTTTATTCTGCTATGGCTAGAAATGCTACAGCTGAGCATTTCAGATCGAAGAAGGCATCGAAATTTCCCAAAAAAATACCTTGTGTGGCAAGCAATTTGCACGTGTGGCAAAAGAGTAAATCTTTCGTCACTACAGGCACAATCAACAAGGAGATCTATCAGAAAGAGTGTCTGTAGAAGGGATTGCTACCCTTCTTCAAAAGTCACAAAGAAAAACCTTTGTTCTGGCCCGACTTGACATCATGCCACTATGCTAAAACTATGGAGTGGTACCAAGCAAAGTGAACATTGTACCAAAAACCTCAAACCCGCCAAATTGCCCAGAGCTATTACCAATCGAGAGATATTGGGCTCTGATGAAGCGGAAGATTTCTGGAAAGAAGCAAGGAATCAAAGACATCAAACACTTCCAGCAAATTTGGACAAAGACGGCTTCTACGATTTCTGAAGAGTCTGTACAAACCCTAATGGACGGAGTTAAGCGCAAAGATCGAAAATTTTATGCAAATACCGAATAACTATGTTTTGTGCATTTAATTGGATATAATTTCGTCAATATTACACGGAACAAAATCTGTACCCAGATCCGTAAACTGCAGTCATGAATTCGAGAACAAGCAAAAATACACAGTGAATTGAATCACGTAATCATGAAGTAAATAACGTTTTAAGGGAAAAATCCTGTCCGTTTTCATTTTCGGGAACGCTTTTTTTTTCTGTGTATGGTCTTAAATTACGACAAAGATGACATTCTAATATGTCAGTCTCAGGACTCTAAAATAACATGATTTCTTGGAAGTGTGCAGTAATTTGAATATAACCGTACAGCTTACAGTATACCGGTTTTCGAGGGAAACACTCTAATCGAGGCTAGTTGAAATGCCGCTTTGGAAAGATTGAAGAGAGCGTGGAACAATGAAGGCAAATTTTTTTGTTTTTTTCTTTATTTTTTTTGGGTTTACTTCACATTGTTTTTCAACTGAATACTACCTCTTGGCGGTTTTAATAAACTTTATTACAGAATGAAACCTTGAAAGTTCAGCTAATTACTTCAAAAGTAGCCCTATCTAACGACTTTTTGTAAATCGACTCTAGTGGCTTATGGGGAGTTTCTATTATCAGGTCCTTGCCATAAACGTACACATGGAACCTATATGGTGGCCTAATTGTTAGTTGGTAATTTAAGTTTCATAGGTTTTTTACAAGCGCAGCGGATTGCGGCAGCTTCCTTTTTGATTGCGGGATAATTCTCTTGAACCTTTATTAGGGATTTAGACGCATACGCAATCGGTTTTCCATTTTGCAACAAAACAGCACCAAAGGCTTTAGAACTTGCATCTACTGATAGAGTGACCGCCTCATTGACATAATAAAAGCTCATCACAGGAGGTGACGTCATAAGCTGTTTAATATTCGAAAAGGCATCTTCCTGCTCTCGATCCCAGAACCACTCAACGTCCCCAATCAACAGTTTTCCCAGCGACTCAGTTACGGCGGAGAGATTTTCAATGAATTTACCCACGTAGTTCACTGTCCCGAGTACGCGTAGCAATTCCAATCTGTTAGTTGGTCGTTTCAGTTGTTGGATTTCCTTCAACTTGTCTGGAACTGCCTGTAGACCCTGCTGCGTCACTATGTGCCCCAAGAATTTAAGAGATGTTTGATTGAAAATACACTTTTCCTTGTTTAGTTTTAGACCAGCTGACTCGATTCTCTTGAAAACAGTGCTTGTCAGTTCCCTCAATCTGTCTTCAGTTTCAGAATGAATGAGTATATTGTCCATAGAACTCTCAACGCCCTCTAGTCCCGCTAATAATGTGTTCAGTAACTTTTAAAAGACTTTCGGATCTGATGCGAATCCAAAAGGAAGTCTTTTGCAAGTATGGAGTCCCATGGAGTGGAAAACGCTAGGTAATGCATGGATCATTCCAATACCGGTTTTTGCCAGATTGTAACCGTTTGTTACAGAATTGATGAGATTTTTAATTAGTGCTAATTATTTTATATGTACTGTTACGTCTTTATTAGTTAGTTGGTGTTGGTTAGTAGGGTTGTATGGTTTTGGTTTAAAATTGTACTAGATTAGTAGGGATTTGTTTTTTTAAATTTAAATTGTATAACAGTGAAGTGGGGTGGTGTTGCATGTCAGTTGGCGCAATTTGTAAAAGGAGTTTCGGGATAGAAGGCGGGAAAATGAAGGATTGATTCTTTGTATTTGGATGGGACTGGGAGGATAAAAGGGTAGTTGAGATAAAGGACATAAAAAAATCCACCATTGGGCAGATTGGTTTTGGCGTCCGTGAGCAAAAGGTGTTCCTAAAGTAGTCCGTAAATTAAAAGTGATTAACATCGAGTAGGTAAACTCGAAGCCATCAATTCAGTACCCTTTTGTGTTACCGATCTGGTAGACACCGACAAGCTCGTGATTCGGCCCAGTGACCCCTTTGGCCAGTTAGCCTAACGGCTACGGATAGCCGCTTCCTGTGACCAAACAATTAACATTGCCAAGGAGCACTAAGTCTCGGGAATACTTCCCTAATCGTCAAGGAGACCCCCCTCCCCCTCTCGGTACTGTCACTCCGGCCTTGCCTGGACACTACCGATGTAAGCCAATGAGGGAAGACGCCTGGGAGGAATTTTTGTATTGGCGTAAGCCTGTGAAAGTACTTCCGTATTTTGCTGCACTACCAACTTCGCCCGTAACCGACTCATCTAACCCTGGAAACCCGAACAAACAAGTCATCGATCCTGCAACGAGCGCTCGTGGACATCGTGGAAGCTGTTCCTGATCATCATTCGCCACACTATCAATAGTCCGGTATGTTCAATAAACCACCCACTTTTCACCAACATTCTCAATATTTTAATTACTGAAAGCCAACCCACACAAGCAATAGTTTCTTTCAATAAATAATTTCCAATGTGAATAGCCTTACGCTCCTTCCCTAACTTAATCAGGTGACAGTATTCCGCACGTTTGATCGCGAAGCCCCTCCAGATTGCCCAGTAGTAAGCCGACCTTAAGACACAGTTCGAGAGGTCTCTTGCTACTGAGTTATTACCGGGATACAGACAGTACAGTTACACTTGGCGCCCAGCTACAACACACGAAAGGTAATCGGAGGACCGAGTAGAATTTAAAAATCTAAGGATTTTTTATCAGGCGGTAGGAGAGTACGCAAACTAACGTTAGCGTAGAATCCGTGCACTACTTTTCACCATTCGAAGTTTGCTAGTCTCCCTTTTACAAAACGGAAAGACATTGGTCTAAGTTGGTTGAATTTCCAAAAGAGCGTTCAAAGTATTATGCCAAAAAAAAAAAAAAAGTTGTTAAGGTTCTTTAAGTTTCAAAAAAAATAAGGCGAAAAAAAATATACATTTTAACCTAAGTAACACAAAGCTGGATTGAATTGAACTCAAAAAGGTCCTGAATTGAACATTAAACACAAAACACACAAATCTACTACATTTATATCTGTTTTAGTTGCTAATCTAGTTGTTAATTGTATGGCGTGTAAATATTTTATTTCATCTTAATTTTTAATTGAATTATTCTTTTGTTGGTTGAATTTTGAATTTGTACATAATATTTTTCATAATGAACTCTGAACTTTTATTACAATATCGATCGATGAACGTAGACCATCTTCTCGATGATGAGTTGGAGCACGAACTAGTCATTCGCGAAGTTGGTTATTCTAGTGGTGAGTCTCGGGCTATCAAGAATCGCAAGTTGAGGCGTAAGCTAAAAGAGCAACGAGAAATGGGTGATTTTACGGTTTCATTGCTGGATTCCGAAGAAGAGTGTAGAAGAGAGTTTTATCAGGTAGACGAAAAACTGGCAAAGATTCGCTATAGACTAGAAAGTGGAAAGAGTAAAAAGACAAATATGCTAGAAGTAAAAACAAGACTAATTCACCTATATTACCGTTTGATCAGGTTGAAGGAAAATTTCAATACGGATGGGATAGAAGAGGTAGTAGTAACGCTGTTGAAAACTTATTTCTCGTTTTTATCAGATGACCCAGAAGGCGCGAAAAACGCAGAAGAGAGAATGAGGGAAAGTTTGCTTAGTTTTGAGAGTTACGAGGACACAGAAGATTCAGAGTGGCAGGAGGACTCGCTCAGTGAGCCGAGACAAAGTCCGAAGAAGAAAACAAAGGAGATGAAGAAGAAAGTCAAGTCTCCGAAGAAGAAAAGGAAATCTACCAAAAAGGAGGAAAACTCAGAGAAAATGTTTAAGAAACTGATTGATCATGTAGACAAGTACGTTGAGAAAAAGTTAAGCCTAATGGAAAGGAAGTCATTATTAGCCGCTGAAAATGAAAAGAAGAGTAGAAAGGAAAAAGTAGAAAAGGTAATTGGAAAACAAGCGTCGAAGGGGAAGCGAGAGATTGGTAGGTTGAGTAAACTGAAGAAGCAAGGCAGACAAGTATCAAGCGAAAGCGAAAGTTCGGATTCTGATAGTAGTGGATCGGACCGAGAAAACTTTCAAGGTTTGAAAAGAAGACCTCGGTCAGTATCTGAATGGAGAATGCGATATGACGGAAGGGACGATGGGAAAAAGCTTAACAAGTTCGTGGAGGAAATTGAATTTATGGCCGAAGCAGAGGGGTTGAGTAGGCGTATGCTGTTCGATGAAGCCATCCATCTGTTCGCTGGAAATGCCAGAACGTGGTACATGGAGGGTAAGAAAAATGGCGATTTTCGAAACTGGGGTGAACTCGTTGCTGAGCTGAAGTTGGAATTTCAACCTCCAGATATGGACTTCCATTATGAGCAACAAGCGGCCCAGCGGAGACAGAGACGTTCGGAAAAGTTCCAGGATTTTTACAACGCTGTTTCGGAAATCTTCCACTTTATGTCAGTGCCACCATCCGAAGAAAGGAAGTTTGACATTATCTTTCGAAACCTTCGGTCGGACTACAAGAACGTTTTGGTAGTAAAGGGAGTAAGGTCATTGAAGGCTTTGAGACAGTGGGGTAGAAAGCTGGACTCAGCAAACATGTGGATGTACAGGAACAAAGATTATGACACAGCATCGAAATCTGCTCAGGTAAATGAAGTGCGAGCCAAACCCTTTCAAAGTTCAAACCAGTCAGGAGGCAGGAACTGGCCACCAGCGGATCGACCGAACTGGAAACCTCATCAAGACAAGCAAAGGCCCTTTGTACAGAAGAAGCCTAATACGTCAAAGGATGAAGTCACAGCAGAATCAAGTAAAGGATCCTTAGATAGGCGGATCGAGAGTTACAAAATTCCGGAAAAGATGGTATGTTTCAATTGTAGAGGAAAATTCCACCATCATGGAACGTGTTTGGCAGAGAAAGCGGTATTTTGTACAGTATGTGGATTCTACGATTACACGAAAGAGAAATGCCCATACTGCGCAAAAAACGGGCGCGGTTCGACGTAGAAGGTCGTCGAAATCTGCCGAGAAAACCTTCAACAGTTTTCGTCCCGGATTGTTCTGATGTCAGCGAGTTGAACGTGGAGTTAGAAGGTGATAATCGGCCGTTTGCAGGAATTGAGGTGCTGGGAGTTAGATTGATAGGTCTGTTGGACAGTGGAGCGCAGGTCTCCATATTAGGAGCAGGAAGTGAGAACTTGGTCAAGAGGTTGAAGCTGAAGCTGTTCAACACTCAAACAAAGCTCTCAACAGCCGGTGGAACTTGTTTGGTAGTCAAGGGTTACGTGAATCTTCCGGTGACTTTCAACGGAGAAACCAGGATTCTTACAACCCTGATAGCCCCTTCCATGAAAAGGAGGCTAATACTGGGAATGAATTTCTGGAGGTTATTCAGTATTGAACCCACAATCCAAAACACTTTAGATGAAGCGGAAGTTGCAGAGACCGAACAGTTGGAGACACAGGAAGGTATTCTGCTGACACCGAATCAAATAAAGCGGCTAGAGGGCGTCAAAAAGTTGTTTAAAGTTTTTGTAGATGGTGAGCAATTAGAAACTACTCCGTTGATTAGTCACAAGATTGAATTCGAGGAGAGTTTCAAAAATGCGGATCCCGTAAGACTGAACCCGTACCCATGGTCACCAGAAGTGCAACGGAATGTCAACGAGGAGCTAGACAAGTGGGTAGCTTCCGGAGTCGTAGAGAGGTCGAACAGTGACTGGGCGATGCTGATTGTACCGGTCATGAAGAGAAATGGAGGAGAGGATGGTCAGCAAAAGCTCAAAGTGCGGATGTGCCTTGATGCTCGAAAGCTTAACGAGAGAACGAAAAGGGATGCCTATCCGTTGCCGCACCAGGATCGAATTTTGGGAAGACTTGGGTCGTCGAAATATCTGTCAACCATCGATCTGTCCAAAGCGTTTTGGCAGATCCCGTTGGAGAAGGATTCGAGGAAGTACACCGCCTTCCGGGTATTTGGGCGAGGGCTTTTCCAGTTCACCCGGTTGCCATTTGGTTTGGTTAACAGTCCTGCGACGTTGTCGAGGTTAATGGACCAGGTTTTGGGCTACGGTGAACTGGAGCCAAAAGTTTTTGTCTACTTGGATGACATCGTTGTTGCCAGTAACTCGTTCGAGGAACATGTCCGCAATTTGGAAGAGGTAGCGAGGCGACTGAATGCGGCAAATTTGTCGATTAATCTCGAAAAATCCAAATTTTGCGTTCCAGAGTTGCCTTACCTCGGGTTTATCTTGTCTGAACAAGGAGTTAGACCCAACCCGAATAAAGTGGAGGCGATTGTTAATTTTGAGCGACCATCATCGGTTCGATCACTTAGGCGATTTTTGGGAATGGTCAACTACTACCGTAGATTTATTGATTGCTTTAGTGATGCCACTGCCCCACTGACAGATTTGTTGAAAGGCAAACCGAAAGTGGTAGTGTGGAACACAGAAGCTGAGAAGGCGTTCAATATTTTAAAAGAGAAGTTGATCACAGCACCAGTCCTTGCCAACCCAAGATTCGACTTGCCGTTTAGAATCCAAACTGATGCAAGCGACTTGGCGATTGCAGGGATTTTGACGCAGGAGATCGAAGGGGCAGAACACGTAGTTGCATACTATTCTCGGAAGCTTACCACTCCTCAAAGGGCCTGGAAAGCAGCAGAAAAGGAAGGTCTGGCAGCACTGGAATCGATAGAGCGATTTCGGCCTTACGTGGAAGGAACCAGGTTTACGTTGATAACCGATTCCTCGGCTCTTTCGTTTATTATGAATACGAAATGGAAGCCATCATCTAAACTCAGCCGATGGAGCATCTTGCTGCAGCAGCACGATATGCAAGTGCAGCACCGGAAAGGATCCGAGAACGTGGTAGCAGATGCACTTTCAAGAGCAGTAGAAGCCCTCGAGATAGCCCAGGATAACAGTTGGTATGCAAAACAGATTAGAAAGGTTGAAATCGATCCGGACAACTTCGTTGACTTCAAGATCGAGGATAAAAAGTTGTATAAATTCGTATCAACAGCTTCGGACGTGTTGGACTATCGGTTCGAATGGAAGCTGTGCTTACCAGAAGAACTGAGGCAATCTGTACTACAGCAGGAACACGATGACGTCCTACATCCCGGTTACGAAAAGACGTTACAGCGAATCAAAGTTCGTTACTATTGGCCTAAAATGGCTCTAGACACCAAACGTTACGTGCGCGCTTGCACTACTTGTAAGCAATGTAAGCCTTCTACGTTGGGTTCTGCTCCGGAAATGGGAAGGCAGAAGAACACCGACAGGCCTTTTCAAATACTCGCTCTCGACTTCATTCAGAGTCTTCCTAGAAGCAAGAATGGTAACTGCCATTTGTTAGTCCTTATGGACATTTTTTCTAAATGGACCATTTTGATTCCTGTGAAGAAGATTGAGGCGAAAGGAGTCTGCAAAATTGTTGAAGACATTTGGTTTCGACGTTATGGAACACCGGAGGTAGTCATTAGTGACAATGCCACGACCTTTACGGGAAAGGAATTCCAGTCTCTGCTCAAGCAAAGGGGAATCTGGCACTGGCCAAATGCGAGGCATCATAGCCAAACTAACCCAGTGGAACGGACAAACCGAACCATCAACGCGTGTTTACGTACATACATGCAGTCGGATCAGCGTGTATGGGATACCAGACTCGGAGATATTGAGGAGATGATTAATACGACCGTCCATGCTTCGACTGGGTTTACGCCATACCGCATCCTGTACGGGCATGAAAAAGTCGTGAAAGGCGAGGAGCATAGGCAAGAGAGAGATGAAGGAGAACTTTCAGTAGAGGCTAGGGAAAAATTTAGAAAAGAAGTAGGAGGAAAATTATTATTAAAAGTAAAAGAAAATCTGCAGAGAAGTGATGACAAGTGTAGAAAGGTCTATAACTTACGGCATAAAAAGTTTGCTCCAACATACCAGGTCGGCCAGAAAGTGTTCAAACGCAACTTTCGGCAGTCTTCAGCGGTGGAGCATTATAATGCCAAATATGGACCGTTGTACACACCGTGTTCCATCATCGCAAAGCGGGGTAGCAGCTCATATGAGGTGGCGGATGAAACCGGACGGAGTCTTGGGGTGTTTTCCGCCAGCGACCTTCGATCAGGCAACGAAGCTTTTGATCGGAGAACCTAAAAAAAAGTTGTATGAGTTCGCTACACCATACAATATGCTATCATCACTGGACTTAGCTAACCATGGAAGCGCATGGTCCTAGATAGCGAGATCAACCAATCATCGTTGTACATTGTTTTCGTGATAATCAGGTCATCGTCCAACCAAAATAACATGTTTTGTCATCGTTTGCCCGTAGCACATCATCCTGATCGTGATTGTCCAATATGAGCTACATCGTAATAGTCGTTGTAAAATGTGCATATGCGTCGTCGTTGTCAGCAACACGGTTTGTGTCTTTGCTGTTGATAGATGTATTTGCCTGTAAAAGAAGATAAGATAGATTAGGTTGAAAAACATCGCATGCGATATAAATCCGGATTGAACAATATCAGTAGTCTTTTGTTGAAGCGCGCCAACAGAAAGATAGACTACTGCAGATATTTTAAGAAGAAAAGAAGAAGAGTCTAGGGTCAAAGAACAAGAGAAACATTTGTCTACTAAACCGTGTATCGCCACTCACCTGATCAATAGTATACCGAGAATAGAGTTGATTCCTAGAGTTGTTCCTAAACCCCCAGGTGGCCAACTGGTGGAACAAACCTAGAAATAAAATTATTCAATCAGCCTAACAAAATAGTAGCATGAAACAAGTTCACTTATCGTATCGATCTTCAAATTCGCCATAATTTCCGATAGTATTGCAGCAACCAATAATTCGCTATCCATTACACGTTCCGCAACAGAGATCAGTACTCGCGCGATCATCGGAGTAGACTAAATCGTATTCTGAATTCGCGAACCCGAAGACTCGAATGATAAATTGATAACAGATGAATGTAGTAGAAACTCACCACAGATGCTCATCTTGGTGTTCACCGGCACACATAAACACAGTAAGGAGACCACACCTGTTCGATTATGGCAAATTTTATTAGAAATTTAGCTTTTAGTTACGCAAGGTTTTTAATGTGTTATGTAGTCGTCGTAAACGTAAAGTTATTTTAACTGCTATTTGTAATATTTTAAATTGAATGAAAAACAAACTAGGTATGTACCAATAATAGACAATTGTCTTGATGTTTTAATTGGGTTGTAGTAAGTTTTGTGAAGGTAAATAAATGCTCAAACTAGTTTAAACATTTATTTCCCGAGGTGGAGGGGATAGTGTAACCGTTTGTTACAGAATTGATGAGATTTTTAATTAGTGCTAATTATTTTATATGTACTGTTACGTCTTTATTAGTTAGTTGGTGTTGGTTAGTAGGGTTGTATGGTTTTGGTTTAAAATTGTACTAGATTAGTAGGGATTTGTTTTTTTAAATTTAAATTGTATAACAGTGATTTGGGGTGGTGTTGCATGTCAGTTGGCGCAATTTGTAAAAGGAGTTTCGGGATAGAAGGCGGGAAAATGAAGGATTGATTCTTTGTATTTGGATGGGACTGGGAGGATAAAAGGGTAGTTGAGATAAAGGACATAAAAAAATCCACCATAGGGCAGATTGGTTTTGGCGTCCGTGAGCAAAAGGTGTTCCTAAAGTAGTCCGTAAATTAAAAGTGATTAACATCGAGTAGGTAAACTCGAAGCCATCAATTCAGTACCCTTTTGTGTTACCGATCTGGTAGACACCGACAAGCTCGTGATTCGGCCCAGTGACCCCTTTGGCCAGTTAGCCTAACGGCTACGGATAGCCGCTTCCTGTGACCAAACAATTAACATTGCCAAGGAGCACTAAGTCTCGGGAATACTTCCCTAATCGTCAAGGAGACCCCCCTCCCCCTCTCGGTACTGTCACTCCGGCCTTGCCTGGACACTACCGATGTAAGCCAATGAGGGAAGACGCCTGGGAGGAATTTTTGTATTGGCGTAAGCCTGTGAAAGTACTTCCGTATTTTGCTGCACTACCAACTTCGCCCGTAACCGACTCATCTAACCCTGGAAACCCGAACAAACAAGTCATCGATCCTGCAACGAGCGCTCGTGGACATCGTGGAAGCTGTTCCTGATCATCATTCGCCACACTATCAATAGTCCGGTATGTTCAATAAACCACCCACTTTTCACCAACATTCTCAATATTTTAATTACTGAAAGCCAACCCACACAAGCAATAGTTTCTTTCAATAAATAATTTCCAATGTGAATAGCCTTACGCTCCTTCCCTAACTTAATCAGGTGACAGTATTCCGCACGTTTGATCGCGAAGCCCCTCCAGATTGCCCAGTAGTAAGCCGACCTTAAGACACAGTTCGAGAGGTCTCTTGCTACTGAGTTATTACCGGGATACAGACAGTAAAGTTACAACGGGGGTAAAGTTTACCGGACTTTAGGGTTTGGGGGGGTCCTAGGGGGGTCCGGCTCTTCCCGTGGGTTGTTCCGGTTTTTCCTTGGGGGGTTTTATTCGGTTCGTTCTTTCAGTCAACAGATTCTTACCCAGGTAACCAATAAGCACTAATATATGCAGTAAATCAACCCTAAATTTGTTTTTTTGTTATTATAAACATTTTATTTTATTTTTTTTTGTATATTGTGTGCTATTTGTTTTGTAGTTTCGTTTTAAATTTTATTTTTATTTTTGTGGGTGGTGTAAGTAATATTGAATGTGAAATAAAATTATAGAAGCATTATAATATAATAGTAGAAAGCAGCGGTGTATGTTTTTTTTCCGCTCGAACCGTCGTCGAGGGCGGACGTGTTTCAAGTACGGTCCGTAATTAAATTTGTATATATACTTTTTTACCTCTTGACAACGTTGCGTCGTGCGCTTCTCGTGCTTCGCCTGTACCTTCAATTTATTTTATTTTTATTTTTTCCGTTAAATCATAACATCGCGCGTGGTTTTTGCCGGCTTTTTGTGTCGCGTCGAACATTAACTACTAATCATAATGCCGTGCGGTGTCAAATCGTGTACCACAAATGACGACCACCTTCTTTGGAAGTGCGAATTCTGCAGCAGAACATACCATGCTGCCTGTATTGGAGTGCAACGGACCCGGGAGCGATTTATTACTCAATATGTGGTTCCCATGTGTACCGACTGTCAGGAAATTCTACGCAAGGAAACCGATGTGCGTTTAATGCTGCATCATCAAGAAGAACTTCTGAAAGCCATCCGCTCCCAGAATGACTCAAATCAGCACATTGCTGCTGACCTGAAAAAGTTCTCCGCTGTGTCAATATTATTTGACAACCTTGACCACTTTTTCAATGAAGTAAAGGAAACGCTGACTAAGGTCAACAAAAGCCATGAAGTCGTAAGCACTTTAATCGACCACCATATGAAGTCGTGTGACTCACGTATGGCTTTAACATTAACCGGCATCGATAATTCAAATTCGATTATGTCACAAAGAATTAACAGTATCCTAGACGAACGGCTCACTAGCCTACAAAACGACATGGCACTTTTAACGAAAAGCGCCGAATCATTAACTACATCACTGACTCACTTCAGTCAAGAGTCAGAACTTCATGAAATCCTCGATGAAGTTAAATTTGTGGCTGCGGCTATTACAGCCCCTAAGTCAAATTCATCTCTTGTCACCGCACCCCAACAGAAAACTTTGGAGGAGGAATTAACAGAAAGTCTTCTAATCGAAAACAATACCGCATCTGATCATCAACAGCAGCAGCAGCAGCAGCAACAGCAAGAGCAACAGCAACAGCAACAGAACAACAACAACAACAACAGCTCATACAGACCACTACGAGTGACGTCATCGCTGACCTGTTTGCTGAACGTCGAGCCAAATTGTCTAAACTACGTGCCGAAGCTTCACCAAAAAATGACCCTCCTGTCTCTGGATGGCGTACTTTAGGGAATAAACGGTGCTGGAGGAAGGACTGGTCAGGATACGACATGAAGCTTAACAATCGGCAGCTTCAAGAAAAAGCTGCTGATAAGGCCAGAGAAAGGAGGAAAAGAAGAAAACGACAACTCAAAAGAAGAAAACAACAACTCTTCCCCATCATCAGTCATCAACCCGTAGGAAATGCTCAAAACAACACTCTACAAGAAGGCAATCGAACTTTGGGTACAGACAAAGAGCTACTGGCCTCAGCTAAAGCTCAATTTGCCGGTCCACCTTCTACCACCGACCACCCAATTGCAGCACTCTCGGCTTCAAAGTTTAGCTTCATACAGGGTGAAACAATAAACCCATACCAACCAGAAAAGCAGAGCCAGCATTCACCAAATATCGGGCAAATAGTGGCTGAAAGTACTGCACTACTACTGCCTTCTAACAACCAACAACAGCAACAACAACAACAACCACAGCCAGCAAACCAACAACAGCAACACCAAGAACCACAGCCAGCAAACCAACGACAGCAACAACAACAACCCCAGCCAGCGAACCAACAACATCCAGCAAATCAGCAACAACAGCAACAACAAAATCAAGATATCGAACTGCAGCAAAGCCAAAACATGCTGCCTCCAATTAGGAACACAGACAGGCAATTTGAACTTGACCCGATGCGGCCACCTATTGTACGCCATACTGAACAATCGGCGGAAGGGGACGGACGTTTTTTGCGTGCCAGACTACGCGACCCAAGAATAATGAAAATCGTCCGCCTATACCTTGCCTATATGAAGGACCAGCCTGCTACAGTCTGCGTAGAAGGAATGACGTCAACAAGCATCAAAATACTGCTTGCATCCGAAGGCCTTCCAACGGCCCCAGACCATCTGCAACGCATCTTCGCAGAAGTTCATCAGGAGTATGGAATGAATGCAACTGAAGCAGCAGCCGATCTGGAAACTTATCAGCGATTCCTGTCCAGCGAACGGACGCACCGCCTGCAGCAACTGCGCGAGAGCACAACCAAATTTCACTCCTCTTCACATTTTCGGAAGTAATGACGCCTTCTTTGGAAGCAGATATGAATGAAGAGGTATATAGTGATAATAATAATATTTTGTCAACCGACGCACTTTCAACAATTTCTTCATGTAAACAGAATGCGACTGAAATTCTGATTTACTGTCAAAATTTTAATCGCATGAAAAGCCCAGCCAAAATGAAGGAAATTTATAATAATTTATTAAGTTCGTCCTTTTCGGTTATTCTGGCAACTGAAACTAGCTGGGACGAAAGCGTGAGTAGTGAAGAAATATTTGGAAGTGTGTATAATGTATTTAGAAACGATAGGAACCTTCATGAGTCTGAGAAGAAATCAGGTGGTGGAGTCCTCATAGCTGTTTCTGCCAATTTTAATTCAGAAATTATTACAACTACAAAATTTAATGAATTTGAGCATGTATGGGTGAAATCTTTCATAGCAGGTGAAACACACGTGTTAGCCTCTGTGTATTTTCCACCACTTAATGCTAATAAAATTACATATGAAAAGTTTTTCAAATGCGCAGAAAAAATATTATCTGAACTCCCTCCTGAAGTAAAAGTTCACATCTATGGGGACTTTAATCAAAACAACGCCGACTTCATTTTAGACTCTGAAAATGAAAACATCCTTCTCCCAGTCGTTGGAGATAATATCACTTTACATTTCATGTTTGATGAAATTGCTAAATTAGGTCTGAATCAAATTAACCATGTAAAAAACCAAGGAAATTGCTATCTAGACCTCCTTTTAACGAATATTCATGAAGATTTCTGTGTGACCGAATCATTGAACCCATTATGGAAAAACGAAAAGTTTCACACAGCAATTGAATATTCCCTATTCATACATGAATATCAAAGACCCAACGACTACGAATATGAAGAAGTTTTTTGAATACAAGCTCGCAAACTATGAGAATATAAAAACCAAATTAAACTGTATCAACTGGCAACAAATTTTTAGGGACGAAGGGAAATGTCGAATCATCTGTTGGCGTCTTCTACGAAATCCTATCCAACATCATCTCACAAGAGATTCCATTAAAGAAAAAACGACGTCACGGAAACACTAAACATCCAGTCTGGTTTAACAGAGAAATCAAAAAGTATAAAGAATCGTAAACAAAAAGCCCACAAAATTTACAAAAAACACAAAAGCAGTGAACATTTAGCAACTTACTTGGGAAATATGCGATCAATTGAACTTGGCAATCAGTAATGCATTTGAAGTATTTAATGCAAAAACTGAGCTTGAAATTAAGTCCTGTCCAAAGAACTTCTTTAATTACGTCAAAACAAAAATTAAAATCAGACAATTTTCCATCAACAATGCATCTTGACGAACAGGTTGGCGATAACTCGGAAAAAATCTGCAAACTTTTTTCAGAATTTTTTCAAGAAATCTACACGACTTATTCGGAAGAAGATCGCGACCGCGATTACTTTGCATTTTATCCAGAATATCCAAGGAATATTGGTGTCAACCAACTTCAGGTTCAGGATATTTTGCAGGGTTTAAAAAATTTAGACCCCTCAAAAGGCCCTGGACCTGATGGAATTCCTCCAGTATTTATGAAGAATCTTGCGAAGGAATTTACATCTCCTTTGTTTTGGCTTTTTCAATATGTCACTGGAATCAGGAATTTTCCCAACAATGTGGAAAAGTTCATTCTTAGTGCCTATTTTCAAATCTGGCCGAAAATCTGACATACGTAATTATCGTGGAATCGCTATTATCTCTTGCATTCCCAAACTTTTCGAGGCAATTGTCAATAAAACATTATTTCTTCAAATCAAAAATCGAATAACAGACAAACAACACGGTTTTTTCAAAGGCCGCTCAACATCCACGAACTTACTAGAATTTGTAAATTATTCACTGAATACAATGGATAATGGGAACCATGTTGAAGCTCTTTACACAGACTTTAGCAAGGCATTTGATCGTGTTGACATACCAATGTTACTTTTCAAACTGCAAAAAATTGGAATTGAGTCTGGACTCTTGAAGTGGCTTGAATCATATTTAACTAACCTGCAACAAATAATAAAATTCAATGAAAAGAAATCAAATCCCATTCAAGTTACCTCAGGAGTCCCCCAAGGCTCCCATTTAGGACCACTTCTTTTTATTTTATACGTCAACGACATTTCCTTCGTCCTCAAAAATCTGAAAGTGCTAATTTATGCCGACGACATGAAGCTGTACTTGGAAATCAAAAATAAAGAAGACATCAATATATTCCAGTATGAAATTCATACATTCTACATCTGGAGTAAGAAAAGCTTATTGGAACTGAATGTAAAAAAATGCAATTTAATATCTTTTAGCAGAAAATTAACAACAACCAACATTGTAATTGCATTAGGAAATTAGATTGTAGAAAAGTGTGAAAAAGTGAGGGATTTAGGAATTATCTTAGACTCTAAACTTAATTTTATAGACCACTACAACACTATCATACATAAGGCAAATAGCATGTTAGGGTTTATTAAACGCTTCTGCTACAACTTTCAAGACCCGTACACTATTAAAACTCTATATATTGCCTATGTGAGGTCTATACTGGAATATTGCAGCATTGTGTGGTCTCCTCGTCCAGGTATACATGAAGAAAGAATAGAATCAGTACAAAAGCAATTTCTTATTATATGCTCTTCGTAAGCTAGGCTGGGCCTCATATCGTCTTCCATCATATGAAGCTCGCTGCGTTGATTGACATCCAAACATTGAAAGAACGACGAGAATATTCGATGGTTTCATTTGTAAACGATATCGTTTCGCAGCGTGTTGAATCAGCCGAACTACTTTCTAAATTAAATTTTTATGCACCAAGTAGACGACTTCGAAATCGTAATTTATTTGCTCTAAACCATCATCGCACGGAATATGCTAAAAATGGACCAATAAATAGCATGATGGATTCCTATAATCAACACTGTGAAGCCATTGACTTTACAATGTCTCGGTATAAATTGAAACAGTATTTTAGGTCCCTATAATTAAGGATACAAAACTAATTAATTTTTATATTTATATGTAGTTAGAAAAAAGCTAATTGTATATGTACTAGTCTACAAATGGTTGACGAAATAAATAAATAACAAAAAGAACAGCGGCATCTTTGTTGTTTCCAAGGCGAGCTACTTGCTTGCTTGGTTGCCGTCCGGACGCTCGGAATCTGCCTACTGGTTAGTTGGTTGTTTTCTCTGCATCCCTTTCCCCTTCAATCCTTTTTTGTCCCCTTCTCGTGTCTGGTGGATTTACTAGTCACCACCGGCATGTCTCGGCGATTTTCCCCATGTTCTCAGAGACGGAGATGCTGTTGGCGGATATAATAAATATTGCCCCGGCTTTTTAAAGTCGGAAGGTTCCATACAACTTCTTACCCACAATGGTGCAAAGGAGGAAGGTCCGTCGCTTGCTCTGTCTCCGTTGCTTGTTTCTTTCAAATGAGTCCGCTCACCCACTCGCTTTACTTACCTCTGTCCGCCAACCATCGTTCGCGAATTTTTTGTTCTCTACCGTTTAACGGGTAATTGTTCCCTTTAAACTCGATGTACGATTTGCTAGGCTTCTTGGGGCTCTGTGCCCCCCGGCTTACTCGATTTAACTGCACTTTTCATTTTTCTACTCGGTGGGACGTTGTTTGGCTTTGCCGTGTCGTTAGGATCTTCTCGTCACTTCTTTGTTGCGCCTACTTCAGCAGACTCTTTTAGTACAGATGAAGTCTTTGAATTTCATCGAGCGTTTCTTGGAAGCGTATTTCAGGAATCTCTTTCGCGTATATCACTTCTGTAATGCCTCTCCCGCCCACGGGATAAGAGTTACGCATTTCGGAGTAATGGGGAATATGGTGGCTCGTATACTCGTAATCGGGACACATACCCATTTATGGGTACATTACGACTTACCCATATATGAGTGTTTTTTCCCATACAAATTTACTCAAATATGGGTAAAGTCAACTTTATTCATAAATGAGTATGTGCACTTTCTTGCGATTATGGGAAAACTGAGCTTAGAGTGTGGCGGCTTATGGGAGCGCTCAAACCGACGCGATGCGTTTTTTAAGCCGCATAAGCCGCCATGTAATATTATTGCGGCGATTTTTCACCGCATTTGGAAAATCAGAAGCCTATCAAAGTCAATCAAAGTTCAATCCAAGAGAAATAAAAACTGATGATTTACATAATAACGTAATTAATCAGTGTCCACTTTATTGTGTTTGATAAATTTTTCAATATTCCTACCTTCAAAAATAAGTATTTTTTGTACAACTGATTGTACTCGTTCAAAAGGTTTTGAAGTTACCTACCAAGCTTTCTCGATTGCTCAGAATAAACCTGCAATCAATAGTTGAAAAACGACAAAAAAAAGTGTCATGCCAATGTTGCAATTCTTACAATCATCTCATGTGATTTTCTTACAATGAAAATCACATGTTTCTGAAAATCCTACTCTTCAATTTTGCCCATCTTGAGCCACAAAGCGTTATATGAAATAATTCGAAATATTATGGGTGTGAAATTAATTAAATCAGTACCCACACCGCCAACACGAGCCGCTTCAAGTTGCATCCATCTGGCCGTTCGAGGAAGCTATTTAACTAGTTAATGTCGATCAAGTCACTTTTATGCTAATTTAGAGCAATTTTAAAACGGAAAATCTACGTCAATTTGCAGTGTCTTTCCCGGATGATAAATAATTCATTCCAAGAAGCTTCGCTTCAAGCGACAGACTCATGGGTTAATTGTTTAACTTCAAGCTACTGCTGGGGCGAGGTAGACTAGGTGATATACTTACTCGATGATGATTTGGCGATAAGCCACATTGTACTTGATTGTGGTTTACGTACTACCCAATTGTAAATTTGCAACCGTACGTAGCAACCCCTTTCGAGCACAGACAACCCCTTGCGAAAGGGTTGTTAAAATGCATCGAACCGTTGCCGTGCGGCTGGCCAGGTGTAACTGAAAGCTAATGAGAAAAAATTTGCATCCAATATGTGGGTGCATACGAGATCATCAGGAATGCTGACAGGCTACCGACAGTGGATCATTAGCATCATTAGGCCCGTTTTGACACGTTATCCCGTGATGACGGCTTTATTCAAATAGTGATTTTAATCTGTCGCAATTGAATGCAAATATTGGATCACAAGCGCGATAATTATTGTTAATTTTGATTAGTTCCGGTTTGAAATTGATTTTGATATTTTGAAATTTATAACTTATAAATCATCATAAGTGTAGGAAATTACATGTGCATTAGTGTACTCAGCCTAGGAACAGATGATCAAATCGTTTGTTGAGCGATAGTCCAGTGCATCAATAAAACGTATTCAGTTAGTGGTGAATGGGTAGCCCACTTGAAACTGGCACCCACTTAAGGATAGCTACTCACATTCTACAATACAAAATCACCAAGTGATCTAATAAATCGAACGTAAAAACCTCATCAATAATACCTGTAGCATTAAAAAATAGCGATTGCCCATCACCGCGATCGATTAATTAACAGACCCAGGTAGCGTAACACATTCAACACTGTCAGTTCCTGGATTTGAAAAAAAAAATCTGTGCCTTCAAACTTCCTACGTGATTGTTGGGTGTAGGATCGATTCGAACGATGACTGTGTGCTATCACTAATGCCGTGTTTTGGTCCCAAAAAACTTCCTAACGAACGCTTGTTTTCATCGTTTGTTTCCCCCCGAAGATTCCATTACTGGAACTGGTTGAGGCTGGTTTCACCTCGAATGACACTCTCGTTCGCTGTTAGTGAGGTAGATCTGGGTAAATCCCAATCCAGTCCTGGTTTTTTATTTGGGAATTTGATGCAACTGTAAAGGGGATTCAATGTATCGAGAAATACCCAAACCCGTTGTGTCATCTTATACTATCTTGCTTTCATCACGTACGCATTATAGCTTCAGATAAAGGTTTTGCATGATCTAGCAATTGAGAAGTGACTCAGTAAAATATTGACGGGGAATACTCGTTGGTTGGGGATTGGATTTGGATCTGGTGTTATCGCATTAAAAATCACAAAGCGTTTAATAGATCATTTCCTAAAGTTGACAACAGAATTTCCCCATGAACTGTTCTGGATTGTGAGATTGTATAAACATGTTATTTTCAAGGAGAATTATTCCCTGAGATTATTCAGTTATTGCTTTTGATGTAGGTGGTAATCTTACAAATTTCTCAATATATATTAATCATTTTCAAAATAAAGATGTAAGTCAATGTTCTTTAAAAGATTCTGAGTACATCACATACTTAATTAAAACGTTGGCTAAACAGGAACCCTAGCGGGATGAATGAACTAATCATTGATAACATCAAAAAAAGTACAAAATACAAATTTAAAGCTTAATTACAAATACTATGTATGCGCTATAAAAACCAAATTTGTTAGTGGCCCCAATACCTCAGCCTTTACTGTTAATTTAAATCGGTCCATATTTGCCCTTGTTTGTAAATAACCTTATCTTCCCAATCAAAAACCACCATCATACTTTGTGAGTGGCCTCAATGGCATTCTTATTTACATTACATTATTTTACGCATTAAGGATGTATGTTAGTCCCAAGTATCATCTGATCTCTGGGTAATATCCGCTGTTCTAGCAATCACGGGGTAGGATCCTCGGCCGGTCAATCATGCTCATGTTCAACAATAAATAAATTACCAAATACAATGAATCAATTTTGCTGGAAACTTAAGGCTTCCATAATAAATACCTGAGGTATTTTTAATTGATGTTGCCATCACAGTGAATCGTGCTGGAGCCATTTCGCAAAAAGCTTCATAACAACGTTGAGATATTTTTCAATTTTATCCGCATATCACTCTTTAGCTAATAAACTAATAAAATATTCACGTGCTACTGATAATGAATTCGCACGCGATAGTCATCCTGACGCATTCCAGGGAGCTTATGGGGAGGAGAGTGTTAGTTATCGATAAAACCGTTCGTTTCTCACATCGTTTCACATTATGCATTTCAGATCATCTGGTATCGTGTGTATGTTTACTAGGCGCGGTTGCATTGGCTGAAGGTTAGATTGCAACCGTTTACCAGATAAGTTGCGTATGAGCACAGTTAAGTTTTCATTGTTCCGAGATGCGATTCCCACGTAGTGTTTAGCAGCAAATCATTCATAAGATGAGAATTAGAACATTTGAAGATCTCAGCCTTAGCTCAAGCTTTGTGTAAAGGAATATAAATAGTATCATTCATTCCCTGCTATTTATTCAATCAGCAGCAATAATAGCTTAAACAGAGAAAAAAACATGGTGAACGCTCTTTCCGTTGTGTACAACATTTGTTCAAAATTATTTTTATAGGATATTAACACTGGAAACAGATTCTAATGCTCCAGCGGAACTGCGTGATGAATCATTCTTTAAGTCTATCACACTTCTAGTGGGGATGGTTATTTTTTGAACGATTCATGCAAAAAAATATATGCAATATACACATAATATATGCAACTTTTATCTTACATTACTTAACAGCGTAACTAAACTTAGAAATTCCAATAACGAAATGAAGTAACATGCTACCAGTGCACAGTGGTCCAGAATGCGAATTTAGCTGGAAAGATACATTTTTAGCCTAAGTTTGAAGTTTTGGAGCAAAATTGTCTTCTACAAAGTTGTTCCTCATAATGAGGCCCTTCTTTTGGTGTGAATGAAAATTAGGGTGGTACTTGTTTTCAGAGAAATCAATAATCTAACTACAGCTACCGATTTAATTTACCGTTTGATCTCATCAACAAGTTCCAACTAGCGTAATTTTGTTTCTTTCCTAACGACGAAACAACACATCTAACTGAAAACGGTTGACATACTATGATCAAACTGATATTGATTCTATTGATTCCTACGCTCATTAATTTGGTACCAACCGGGGGAGACTTGGTCCTATGCTTTTCTTATCTCCAATCCGTTCAACTACTCGCAATATTTTGTGATATAGTGGGCGGAATATAACAATTTGAGCTAATTCTATGCAGTCGGTTTACCAAAATTTGGCAGATCGACAGGTAAGCGGTGGGGGGCTGACCACCAGCTACTTCATAGTAAGATGCTAGGAAGCGGACCGGAAGTGTAAATGAGCAAACTCCCCCCGATAACGTTTGTAAATCCACTTTACTTCAAAAATAAGTAATATTGAACGTACTCTTTCGGTAATACCATTACTTTGGGTTTTGATGATGATGATGATGATGATGATGATTATGTAATACTACCATCTATTGTAGCAAGGTAACTTTCCATAGCAGTGGAATAATCAGAAAAACGATTTGATCAGGATCCTATTGTTGTTTGTGATCATCAAGCTCCCTATCCAAATCGGTTTACTTGGGTGCCCTGATGGTCCCTCCCTCTCCCCGTTATATGTTATTAAATATTTAGTATATTTTGTACACCAAAAATTAAGATATCATTGTAGACAAAAATGCTAATATATTCAAATTTCAAACTTGAATCAAAATTGGATGATCCATTGGATATTGTTACTGAAAAATAAATAATAATTAGATATGTATTAATATCCCTCTAGTTCTGGAAAAGCTGAAAACAGAATAGATCATTCCAAATATCAAAGATAAAATTTCAATAAAAGATATTATTTTATAAGACATGTTGTAATATTTTTTCTTTATACTTTCTAGTAGTTTTGATGATTTCTGAAATAAATGGCGTATCTTACCATAATACCACTAAACACAATATTAAAATATAATCCTACATTGCTTATAAGCACATATGGACTCGGAAAAAATAAGACACACAAAAATGATCACCAAAAATTCATTTTATAATCGTTATGAATTTTCAGGGATTAAATAACTATATATTAACTATGTTTTGGCATAATTTATTTATTGAACTCCTCCCCAAGCTGAATGCTCGTACATTTCTCTTAACACTGCTCATGAGATCTTGCGCGAGGCTTTGTCCATCTTCCTTACACAATTTCTCCCAGTTTTTCTTCAAAACTTCATCGTTTTTGAATGTTTTTCCGCTTTTTTTCAACTTCTTCTTCATTATCGCCCAAAACTTTTCGATCGGACGAAGTTCTGGTGTATTTGGCGGGTTCGCCTCCTTCGGGACCACATTAACGCCCTTCACTTCGTACCAATTCATTACAGGCTTGGCGTAATGGCACGAAGCGAGATCCGACCTGAACAGCGTGGGACCACGGTGAGAGCGGAGGAAGGGCAGCAAGCGCTTCTGCAAGCATTCTTCTAGATAAATCTGCCCGTTTATGGTGCCGGTTGTAACAAACGGCTTGCTGTACCGTCCTCACTCGCAGATCGCCTGCCACAACAGGTACTTATTCGCGAACTTGTCTATCTTCCTCTGCCGGAACTTTTACGGAATCTCCATGCGGGACGTACTGACAAAAAATTCGAGGCCGGGGATTTGTTTGGTGTCCGCCTTGATATATATCTCGTCATCCATGACGAGACAGCCTGGCTTGACCAGCCACTCACGGTACAGCTTCCGCGCACGCAATTTGGCCGCCGTGTTTTGCTTGTCAGTCCGGTTTGGCGCCTTCCTGACCTTAAACACGTCCCAGCCCGCCTCATGGTCTGCTGGACGAACCACTTCGACGAATTGACCATTTTGGCCACGTCTCGGGTGGAAAGGTTCGGGTTATTCTTAAAGTACTGCCTTATCTTCCACGCCTTTCTGGGTATTCCGTTTTGGTTTTCAGCCGCTTCCAGCGGGCCGCTCGATTGTATTCGTCTCCTGGAACATCTTCACAACGCGAAACACGGTGGAATGGTGGATTCCAAGCCTTTTGCCGATCCATCTGTGCGGCTGACCAGGATTATCGATCACCGCGCCCAAGATTTGCTGGCGTAGCTCTTCTTGTTTCGAATGCATCTTGAAAACTACTTGACAGACTACTTGAAAATTTAGCTCACATAAATATAAAACTCTAAACTAGTATTACCCAAAATTTCATTAATGTTTACCCACGCGATAAAAAGTTACACCCAAAACAAAGTGTCGCATTTTTTCCGAATCCAATCTTTAGGTACACGATCTTTAGTCGCACCCCCTCACTTCGCTATTGTCCAAATGACAACATTGCCCAGGCTACGCCAACCAGCGTCTCCATGTTTCAGCTGGCAGTTTTTTGTGATCATATGACTCGTGGAGGCGTGAGGTAGGAACTTGTGAGGACTGGAGGTCGGTCGCACCCTCCTTCGAAGTTGTCAACTCACCATTTGAAGCCCTATACCGATCTACTTATATCATTGACGACAAATAAATAAATAGATGAGAACTTGTATGACGTTCTCCTCCAAAAGCCGAACCGGTGCATTTTTATGGACGACGAGACGCACGTCAAATCGGATACCAGTACACTTCCAGGGCCGCGTTTTTTCAACGCTGAGCAGAGGACAGATGTGCCTGATGATGTGCGATACATCCGAACCGAAAATTTGTGAAAAAGTTGTAACCAGTGGCTTTTAAATTAAAACCAAGAAACCATTTAAATATATATTCTGGACACCACGCAACACCCACTGTGAGGAAAACAGGCACACATCAACAGTTCCACTACTTGCCACCAGACTTTGCAGGAGATAAGGAGTGGGCGGCCATTTAAGAGTGGCGGAAAGGGGCCATGATGGGCCGAATATGCTATGGGAGGAAAATTCCTCAACGGTCGGTTGAAGATCAAACCGCCATCGCTCATCTGCCATTAAGTCTGCAGCACGCTTGAAGTAAAAACGTTAAAACTGAAATTGAGTGTGTGGAAAGTGATCGAAAGTGTCTTGAAGTGGAGAAATAGAAGAAAGTGAAGCGGATAGAGCATCCAGTTAAACCATTTAAAACCCCAATCTCACCCGCTACATCACTAACGGCCATAATATCCCAATACCGACACCAGGAGCCCTGTGTTTGCCTTTAGTTTGGCCTGAGCTGGTCAAGCTCCCGACCGTCGTCCAGGTTGCCCAAGCCAACTCCACCGTCCGTTAGTTCCCGGTCGTTGTGGCAGTTCTAGTGTCTAGAACTAGTGACGTCTCAAGCCTTGGGTCGAAGACGTAGCCATTTTGTATGCCGTCTCGAGCCGACGCGGACGCCATTGACAACGCGAATCTGTGAGACTTGGAGGAGTACGGAGGAGAGCAAGCGTTGGACTGAGAGCTGGAGAGGGTCTGGCTGTTTAGCCCGAAGACCAGGCACAGCGAGAAGCAGCATAGGAGAAGCACTGGCGAAGTAGCGGAACGGGAAGAGGGGGCCCGACGATAGGAGTGTGAGACAGAGTGAGGAAAGAGGTAGGAGATAGGAAGTAAGGAAGTGGGAGAAGTCGTTAACTTTGTGCAAATTAGTAATAAAATGGGTGAAAAAGGCCTGCACTCGAAAAAAATGCACCAGACAAGAGTGTTCGCCAAAAATTTATGTTAAGTCGGATTTTTTGAAACTTTCAGGGAATGAAATTATACATATGAATTATGTTTCGGCATTATTACTTTATTCATTTCCTTTCCATCGCTGAAAGCCCACACCTTTCCCTTAAGACCCCTCATTACATTTTGTGCAATGGTGGAGCCGACCTTTTTGGTCACTTTCATCCATTCTTTCTTCAACTCCAGCTCGTTCTTAAGCACCTCGGACGATTTTCAAACTTTGGCCTTCATTGTGGCCCAAAATCTTTCCACCGGACGAATCTTTGGTGAATTTGAGGGGTTGGCGGTTTTTGGTACAAAAACAACGTTATTATCTCTGTACCAATCCAACGCCGATCGCGCGTAATGGCATGATGCCAGGTCCGGCCAAAAGGATGTCTCGCCTCCGTTGGCGCTTCTGGAGGCACTCGGTGCGGTAAATTTCGCTGTTGATGGTACCCGTTGTGATGTACGGTTTACTCAGTTTACCGCATTGGCATATGGCCTGCCAGAGCAAGTATTTGTTTGGCGAATTTGTCCACTTTCTTCTTCCTTATGTCTTCCGGAACATCAAACCGTGATTTGGCAACGTGGAACCAGCCCCGGTATCTGCTTTGCGTCTACCTTGATGTAGGTTTCGTCATCCATAACCACACACATCAGTTTCGTGAACCACTTTTGATACAGCTTCCTTGCGCGGGATTTGGCCGCCGTGTTTTGCTGATCACGCTGGTTCGGTGCCTTGCGGACCTTGAATACACGAAACCCAGCTCGTTTCATGGTTTGCTGAACGAACCAGGCGGAACACTTTGCCTTCAGGACCGCGTCGCGAATCGAAAGGTTCGGATTACACTTGAAATAATCCAACACCTTCCGGGCCTTCATAGGGTCAGCTGTCTTCGATTTTCTTCCACGTCCAGCCCACCGCTCGGTCGTCTGGGACTCCTTAAACGATTTTACCACCCGAGACACAGTTGAATGGGTGATTCCCAGTTGTCTTCCGATCCATCTCATGGCCGCAGTCGGATTTTCCATGACGGCACGCAAAATTCTCCGGCGATTTTCCTCTTGTTTCGATGACATCTCAATAACCACTGCACCGATTGTTATGAACATGTAAACAATTCACTCCAAACTTGTTATACATAGATTTTTATCAATTTTTACCCACGGACAAAAAAGTTACACACGGATAAAAATGGTGCATTTTTTTTCGAGTACAGGCCTTATTCAAAAAAGTATTTAAGTGATTCCTTGGACACGATAGTAAAGCGCGTACGCCGACCCTGAGGCGATTGGAAGAAGGGGGGCAGGGATCGCCCCTTTGGTTACAAGGTTTGTGGTGTGGCAAACCATTTTCCCCGGGGCTTGAAGAGTTCTTCATACAACGGGCACAATAAACGGTGACAATTTTAGATAAGTATGCATCAAAAAACGGCTTCTATCCATCTACTGGGAGCATACGAATCCTCCATTGTTTTGGCCGGATCTGGCATCTGCTCACTACGCTTCTGCTGCGTTGGAGCTGCTCAAGAAGGAAAAAGTCGATTTTGTCGAAAAATGCCAGAATCCCCAAACTGACCTGAGGTGCGTCCCATCGAAAGATACTGGGCAATAACTAAGCGGCATCTTAAGAATGATGAAAGAGAAGAAAGCTCTTCAAAAAAATTGTCTGAAAAACAATGAAAAGTTACGGTGAAAGTTGTGCAGAATAAAATGGGAGGTATCAAGAGAAAAGTCCGAGCGTTCTTCAGAATTGAGAAATAAATATTCAAACTCACGTGAATTCGGTCAAATGTATGTTGATTTTCATTTATATAAAGCAAACTTATGAATTTGTTCGAAAATAAATATCTTCCTTTGAGAAATAGGTGTCCACTTACTTCAGTCCTTATGCTAATCCACCTAAAATTATGATTGAAGAATTTGGTAAAATTAGAGTCTCTAGAAGTATTTTGTGCTTCTATTGATTTCCAAGTTCATCTTTTTCGTACCAACCGGGGGAGACACCGGTCCTATACCAAATGATTCCATTATCCCCAATCCACTCTTCCAATGTTTTGGGATATTGTGGCCGGAAATTTATATTTTGAAATAACTCACTGCAGACGTCTTCCAAATTTGGCAGATCGACGTCAATCGGTGGAACCTTCTAGCACGATGCTTAGAGGCGGACCGAAGATTCGACGTAAAACCGTAATTGGTAGTAAAACCGTAAAATACTTTACAACAATTGATTTTATGGGTACAAATTACTCGACGAGCACAAGCGCATTAACGTTTCGGAAATATTCAAAATCATTCCAAAAATTCCATGCATTTTCAAAAAAATACTACCTACATCATTTAAACGACGGGGGGGGGGGGGGGGGGGCTCACCAGCTGGTGGTGAGTGTTAAGAGATCCTCTAATTTATGGTTAATTAATAACAATGGATGTGGAGTGCCAGTTAAACGCTCACTACAGAAGCGTAAAAGCCTAAGAAAAACAAAACTCTGAAATTACAAAAAAAAAAAAAACAAAAATTGCACGTTCAACTAAAAAAGTTTGGGTTTATTTGGATCACCACTTTTGAGTTTTTTCTGGCACTAGTTGTTCGTTGAATCGCTGCAGTATATCTAAATCTATTTACTTGGTTAAGCTTTTCTGGGTCCTAATTTTCCGAGCTTTCCTCAACAACCATGACCATATAAACAAAGATGAATTGTTGAATTCAATGATTTACACCGCTGTCAGTGCACAGCCAGCATTCAGAAAGGTTTCAGCACTGTGAGCCGAACATAGATATAACCCACGCAGATTGCCGTTACACACTTTGCATTCCAAACACCGGAAATGGACAAAGTATTGTGCTTGCTTGGAACTACCTCGAGTAGGTTCTTGTAACCACGTCTTGAGCGTTTAAAATTATTATTTATATTCATTGATAACTTTAGGCAACAAGTTTAGGTTTAATGATTGTTACGTTATGTCTGCATCGCAAACTGATATGTCAGTGCTGTGTTTAACACGATCATTCAAATCGATTATGCATGCCAGTGGCAGACCGCAGTGGCAAATTATCGTGTTGTTAACACTTGAACTTACATACTTGATAAACTTGCATGTCTCAGGGCCTGAAACGGCAAATCATCACAACTGACAGCCGGTAATGCGCTTTTGAACTTGACCGAATGTTGAACATGACTGTGTATCCAAGCCGTGCATAGAAATGTGTCCAGTTAGAATTAATAATCTCATTGTTTTATTCGACAGATTGTGATTCAGCTAAGTGTCCACCTGTCGTTGACATACCGGATACGGTACTTCAGGTAGGCGAACGTACGGGTAGACAAATGGTCAACTGTTGCGAGGTGACGCAAATTTTCTGCGATCAGGCTGCGTGTCCTCCGAGGATTCGATTCTGCGACGAGGAAAGAAAAATCCGACCCAAGGTCGTCGAGGGAAGGTGTTGCAAAGTGGATGAGTGTGGTAAGCTAGTCAATATTTTTGTTTGACAATTATCTGGATTGGTTTATTTTACCAATGCATGTTTTGCGCAGATAATACCGCACGGCCCGAACAATGTGAGGTGGTGATCAATGGGACCATCACCAGGAAGCAGATTGGTGAAAAGTGGTTTAGCATGGTCAACAGCACAACGTGCATGAACTTCGAATGTTTGAGCAACGACTCGTCGGAGCCGTTTGTAAATTCGATGGAATCAATGTTGGGTGGGCGGAGGTAAGTCGCATTTTTCTTATTTTTTATAGTTGTGTGGTTATGTGCGTGCGTTTTCCGGGTGGAATGTGGTATTTTTTTGGGAAGGGAGAGGGGGGACCCCATGTTTTTTTGTGTTTTTTTTTTTTTTTTTTTTTTTTTTTTTTGGGTGGGGGGGGGGGGGGGGGGGGGGGGGTGGCCGGGGGGAGGGGGGGGAAGAGAAAAGAGAAAAAAATAAAGAAACGCTATAAAGGGTGATACGGTCAAAATTTGGTCAAGGGAAAACGCGTGTAAATCGGTGAAATCGTTTATTTAAAAATCAAATTAAATTTCTTTTTCAAGTTCAATTAGTATAAAATTCAGGAAAAATATTCAGTTAGGCTTCCGCTTTTCCAAATCCGAATTGCCGGGCCTTACGCTTGACCCCTGCCATCAGATTTTGTACAGCCACCTTGTCCACCTTCTTCGCCGCAGAAAGCCAGTTTGCCTTGAACTGCTGCTCGTCCTTAGCAGTTTTTTTGGTCTTCTTTAGGTTCCGCTTGACAATAGCCCAGTATTTCTCAATTGGGCGGAGCTCTGGCGTGTTGGGAGGGTTCTTGTCCTTGGGAACCACCTGCACGTTGTTGGCGGCGTACCACTCCATGGCCTTTTTACCGTAATGGCAAGATGCCAAATCCGGCCAAAACAGTACGGAACAACCGTGTTTCTTCAGGAAAGGCAGCAGACGTTTATTCAAACACTCTTTCACGTAAATTTCTTGGTTGACAGTCCCGGAAGCTATGAAAATGCTGCTTTTCAAGCCACAAGTACAGATGGCTTGCCAAACCAGATATTTCTTTGCGAACTTTGACAGTTTCGTGTGCTTGAAAATATCTGCTACCTTTCCCCTTCCTTTTGCCGTATAAAACTCCTGTCCCGGAAGCTGCTTGTAGTCGGCTTTGACGTAGGTTTCGTCGTCCATTACCACGCAGTCAAACTTCGTCAGCATCGTCGTGTACAGCCTCCGGGATCGCGCTTTGACCGTCGTATTTTGTTTATCATCGCGTTTTGGAGTCACTACCTTCTTGTAAGTCGATAGTCCGGCTCGTTTTTTGGCTCGATGCACGGTTGTAGACGATACACCCAGCTTATTTGCGGTCTCGGAGAGGGGTGGGGGGGGGATCCGGGATGTGGCGGGGGGGGGGCGCCGGGGGGGGGGGAAAGAATTTTTTTTTGTGGGGGTGTGGTGGGGGGGGGGGGGGGGGGAATTTGTGTTTGGGGGGGGGGAGGAGAAAAAAAAAAAAATATTGGGGTGGTTTTTTATGTATTTTGTTGGGTTTTTTTTTTTTTTTTTTTTTTTTTTTTTTTTTTTTTGTTTTAAATGTTCGTGATTTTCATATGTCTGAACATAAGCCAGCGGTGAAGTTCTTATTACAGTTTTAATAAAATTTAATGTTAAAATTCACAAAACCACAAACTTAAAAGCATTTGAGCATATGAGCATTTCCTGGTAGAATCAGCATAGTCTTCCATGACTCCCTCTGATTAAGATGAAAATTTGCACATTTTTCGGTCTAAGAAATCACCTCAGGTAATCAATAAGCATTAGCATATGCAGTAAATCAACCCTAAATCAGCATTTCAGATGCTACAAGCATTATATTAGCATTAAATCAGCATCTTGAATGCTATCTGTTGTAAAGTTGGATTTTAAATGCTATTTAAATGCCTGTAGCCTGCATTTCGAATGCAAACTAGCATTAATGAAGCATTATCATAGCATTGCATTAAAGCAGCCGTATATTGGGCCAAAAGCGGCATTTATGTTGCATTTAAGGCGACTTAATTTCTTGATAGGCTGCCGTAAAGACGCTTTGGAACTGCTTATTGATTACCTGGGATGGGTTTTCACTTGCCTAAACCATTTTTCTGGCTAAAGACTAATTTTTCAAAAGGGCGCATTTGTTTTCATATGCCTCCAATTCAAAATATAATAACTCGAAACCCGTTGTTTGTAATGAAATTGTGTTTGATAAGAAGTTGTAGATAATCAATAGGGGGTTGTGAAAAAAAAGCATTGAATGAAAAAAAATCTTCATTCAAAAAATAGGAAAATAAAAAAAATTGAGAATGGATGCCTATCTTTGCAATACAAGATTTTTGTTTTATTGTTTTTGGAAATTCTTCGAATTCTTCAAAGATTAATAGGAGCTTTTGAAGATAAATCAACTTAAAATAACAAAGATTTCAATAAATAAAAAAATTGTGATTTTAACATTTGGAATTTTTCTTACGAATTATTATATTATAATAATACAATATGATTCTTCAGGTAATTGAAAATGAAAATGCTTTTGGTGAGCAACTTTAAAAAACGAATCCGTTTTCGAGATAATTTGAATGCAATGTCGACAAAAAAGTTTTTTTCGTGAAAATATCTCTTTTTCATAAGTTAGTCATGATTCAAAAATACATAAAGTGTTTGCATTCTATTTCTGGACTTTTACAGGAACTAAGAAGTTTATTGAAAAGTGGTTATAAACATTCAAAAAATTAAATAAAACCAAAGACACTCTGCAAATTTTCAATGCAATGCATTTTATAACAGCTTAACATGATAGAGTATACATTAAACTAACAAACAAATCAGATTATACATTTCGGTAATGTGATCGTAGTTTAGCCTTCATACCGTCCATCAAGTTCTGCACAGTGGTTTGTGTTCAAATTCTGGACGCTGCTGACCAGTTTGTCTTGAAATCTGACATGTTGTGGGCCACTGCACCTGCCTTTTTGAGGTTCCGCTTTACGATTGCCCAGTAGCGTTCGGTCGATCGCAGTTGGGGACAGTTTGGTGGATAGATTTATGTTTCAACAAATTCAACGTTGTTATCAGGGAGAATCTCATGCTTCCGATATAGTGGAAGCAACCTCTTCTGCAAGCATTCGTTTCGGTAAATTTTAGCATTTATTGTTCCTTTTGTGTAGAAAATGGAAGATCGCAAGCCACATTTTCCAATTGCTTGCCAAACAAGCACCACCTCACCGAATTTTGCCTTCGCAACAGAGTTTCTACAATTGAGACACTCTCCTCAACATATTTGGTGAAAAATTAAGGTCCCGGTGGTTTTCTGGAATGCTCTTTCACGTAAGATTCGTCGTCCGCCAAAGCACATTGGGATTGTCCAAACGACGGTTGTACAGCTATCGGGCCCTTATTTTGGCACAACACTTCTGCTTTTTGTGGTAATTTCTGCTTCCTGTATATCTTCAAATTATTTCTTTTCTTAATCCGCAGGATCATTCCGATGCTGCTTCAGTATTTCCTGGCCAAATCACGAGTAGAGGCTGATTTCTTCTACGTAATATAATTGACAACTTTTTGGTCCAATTCGGGATTGCTGGAACTGGGTATTCGTGCAGTTCTCGGCAGATTATGCCAGAAGTACTGCGCACCATAATTTTCATTAACTCGTTTTACACATGCTGGATACACTTTGACCTGTTTGGCAATCCACTACATCCAGGAGTCCACTATTGTGCAGTGTTCACCCTTGAAGTGAGAAACACGTTCAATAGCACCAATTGGGTGGTCATCGCCAACTCGCTCCAACGCCTTCAGATTCCTAGTACCGTTACAAGATTCTGAGAAATTATTTCCAGAATCGGGTATTGGTGTACATTACAGAGGTGGATCATATGTGTGTCCAGATCACCGCAGGCGCCCGCAAGGTTCGATCCTGGGCCCGGTGCTACGGAACACTATGTACGACGAGGTATTATGACTCAAGCTCTCGAATGGGGTGTAGATAATTGCGTTCACAGACGACATCAACCTTGGGATATATGGTGAATCCATCGAAGAGGCTGAGCTAACGGCCTCGCACTCCATTCGCATTGTGGAGAGATGGATGAGTTCCTGGAAACTGGAGCTTGCGCATCACAAGACTGAGGTCACGGTTGTTAACAACCGCAAATCGGAGCAACAGGTGACGATTAGTGCATGCAATTGCACAATATCATCAAAAATGTCTTTGGGGTACTTGGGGGTTATGATCGACGACAACCCAAGTAACACCACTTGTCATATTCATGTTAATAATACACGTTTTAGACCAAGCTCATGTTTTTTTCTAACGTCAATAACTTAATTTCATACACGCATATAACCGAAAAAGCGCAATAAATGTGGCATTTTTTAACATCTCTTAGGTCATACCAGATGTTTTGTAGGACATCCATAAGACAAATATTATGTTCTGTGGATGCTTCCTACAGCATGCTTATAACATAATGATATGTTTTGTCGAAGCAAGCACGGTATGAACAAAGTAAAAAAAAATATAAACAAGATTTTTTAATGGCGAAACGATATCGTAGCTAATGGTATTTTACGCGTTAAAGATGATTGTTTATTACTTTTTCAAATGAGAAATAAAAACTGCTTTGCGCATGGAAGTTGTATCAAAATTGTATATGCGGCTCAAGGTTAGCAGTGCAACTTTCCGTTTTACCTTCCCGAATTTCATGCGCCATCGATTGGATTAAAACACGTAGAAGGTACCCCGAATAAATTATTGAATTTTAGTGAGATTTCTTTATGGAATTCACAAAAACCAACATGGCGATTTACCAAGTCTAAAGTCCTACAGTACAAGTCTACAGTACGGGTAAAAACATTAGTAACACATTTGATTTTCAAATCTTCGTTTTTATTTTCTGCGTTTTTTGTTGTAAAATTGAACCGAGAAATGTCAGTATGAATGAAAATACAAATACAATTTTTCTATTATGTTGTGCGTAGCTACATCTCAAAAGACTCCCCCACAAATTAAACGTAACAATTTATAAAAAATACTAAACATTTTCCCAAACTGTTGCTTTATGCTACATTTGAATAAACCCCTATGCCCAATTTGGCTTCTATTTGAATCAGTGAGTGGCATCACAATCTTACATTTAGGTAGTGTTTTATTTTATTCCAGTATTTCAAATAAACATATTTTCAGCCGTCACTGTATTGGATTCACAATCTATTCGGAATGATTTCACTATTGCATGAGGATGTTAAAAACATGTTTAAAATTCATCTTGAATGCAACCTATCAACATATTTACAAACATCTAGCATACACGCTATTTCCAAACAATCCTAAATGAAGTACGTTTAATTCAAATCAGTCAAAAGTATGGATACTCAAAAGTGAGTAAAAATAGTTCGTAGTGGTAAGATGACAAACATCCTGAAAACTTTTTCAAGACCAGACATGTTTGGTATTTCATCCTCACGACTTTTTTACAACAAACTTCTTATATTCTTGTCAAAGAAGATGTTTCTGGTGTTACTTGGGAAGTTGTCCTTTATCAGCCACGTCGATTTCGCCTGCTAACTAGAAAGCTTCAATGGCTATATCGGCATTATGCCGCATGATGTCGAATAGCTTGGCGGTTCAAGCGAGCAAGCGTAAGCTCCTGGCCAGTGTCACCATGTCCTTACTAACTAACGGCGGGCCGGCATGGATCACTGCTTTGAGTACTAAGAGCTACTTAGATAAGCTCGAGAGTACACACAGGCTTATGTGCGTATGAGTGGTCAGTGCATACCGAACGGTATCATGCGGCGCGGTCTGCGTCCTAGCGGGGATGATGCCAATAGTCATCGTCATAAAAGAGGATGTAGAGTGCTTCGTACTGTCACAAGAGGTATTCGAAAGACTAAAGCCGCCGACTAATCCCGGAACTATCCGGGAGGGTTAGTAGGCGACATGGTGAAGTGAACTTTCACTTAACGCAGATTCTGTCAGGCCATGGCTGCTTTAGACAGTATCTGCATAAATACGGGCATTCACAGTCCTCCGCATGCACCAAGTGCGCGGGAGTTGAGGAAACTGAGGAACATGTGTTCTTCTTACGAGACGACTCCGGAGAATCTCGTTCAGCGGATGTGCCAGATTGTCCTCGATCTCCAACTACAAAGGCTGAACGACCAATGTCAGGTCACAGGAACCACCTAACTACTAAAGTCCTAAGTAGTTAGACACAGTGGGTGCTTAACAGCACAATAGCCTCCTCCCCGAAGTAATACCGAAAGGTGGATCCGGGGAGGGCCCAGGGCTATAGGCACAGGTGGGTTTTTAGTGAGTCGAGGAGTTGGCACCCTCATTCCAACACCCGGAGTTCTTTAGGTGTCTGTCTACCGATTTGAGGTGCTGTATGATGGGTTCAACGTGATTAAGAGCAATTATACATAAACGACTCATATTGACCGAAAAACATTCCTGCGAGATTTCCGGAACTGGTCCACCGATTCCAAAACCATTCAATAGGATTCAATGGGCTCACTATACAATCTGTTTGGCTTATGAAACATGCAAATCGGTACCGTGGTCTCTGAGAAATATGCCGTACTTTGTAGCATCATTCGTTTGAGTCGAACGGAAAAATAGTCTGCTTCTTCGTAAGAAAGGTGAAAACCAATTGAGCACCGGAAAATATAATCTACTAGCATTCATTTATTTTTACGCCAAAGTTCCATTAACCCAAAGTTCACATCAATCAATACCAATTTCCTTCGTTTCAGGGCTTCGCTCTCAAATACTCCAATCAACATTGCTGCCCACAATGCATCCAGGCTATGTGCCGTTTCAACGATCGCTTCTACTCGGAAGCCGAATCTTGGGAAAGCCCGGATGGATGCCTGCGTTATCGCTGTGTCAATGAGAACGGTTTACTATCGATCACTTCGGAACAGAAGCAGTGCCCTATGAACATTGACTGTCCGCCGGAAAATTTGATAGAGCAGGACTGTTGTAGCGTGTGTAACGTCACGACGGTCGATCCGGTAACGCCGATGCCACGCACTGGAATCGAATTTTACGACGAGATCGACTACTCCAATCATAAATGCAAAAGAGAATGTATAAGGGGTAGAAAACCGATGACGTGTTATTATAGATTCAAGATGGAATGGTACGAAACAATGAGTAAGGCCTGCTACGAGTGCCCTTACAACGCTACGGATTGTAGTCTTCCGCATTGCATTGCTGCGGATGGAGTTAGCAGAAGTGTGATAGTTATAAATAGGATGATGCCGGGACCATCAGTTGAAGTGTGCGAGAATGATATCATTACAGTAGATGTGGAGAACCATCTTATGGGCGATAGTACTACAATTCATTGGCATGGGCTGCACCAGAAAAAGACTCCTTACATGGACGGAGTTCCGCACATATCACAGTGCCCGATCAGTCCGGGAACCACGTTTAGGTATAGCTTCAAAGCAGACAATGCGGGTACTCATTTCTGGCACTCGCATACCGGAATGCAACGTGGTGACGGAGCATTTGGACCGCTAATCATCAGGAGAGATAATGATCCTCAGCAGGTAATGTACGATTACGATCTTTCGGAACACGTGATAACCCTTCAGGACTGGGGTCATGAAGCTGGCAATCAAATGTTCACAGCTCATCATCACTCAACGGGAGATAACAAGCCACCAAATATATTGATTAATGGACGAGGAAAATATTTCAAGCGGTATCCTAAAATTGGAAGCATTACCACAACAACAAGGACTACAAGCCGCCCTATCTCAGGTACGGAGAACGACGCTGAGTTGATTCAAAGTTCAGCAGACAGCAACCTTAAACTTCATCTAAACTATGTCAGAAGCACCAACAGTTCAACAAAATCTTTAAACCGGACAAAAAGACAATCGCGGACTGTCAACTACAACGCTGTTGTGGTCCCAGAATCAGAACATATTCCACTGAAGGTGTTCTATGTTGAACCGAAAAAGCGTTACCGCTTCCGATTGATCAATGCCGAATTCCTAAACTGTCCTGTCGAGTTGTCCGTAGAGGGCCATAACCTGACCGTAATTTCATCAGATAGCTTCGACATCAATCCAGTGGAAGACCTGGCGTCGTTTGTGAGCTACGCCGGTGAAAGGTTTGATTTCATCCTGAGGGCAAATCAACCTGTGGGAAACTATTTGATGCGGTTCCGTGGACTGATGGATTGCGATGAGCGATTTACTTCTGCCTATCAGGTGGCTGTGCTGCGGTATAGAGGAGCAGCTGAAGTGGAATATAACGAGTGGCCAAACTATGATTTCCCCTTGGAAGGGATGCAACTAAATTCGCTTAACAAAGGAACGGGAAATGTTGATACATTATCGATTGCAGAAACTACGTCTAGAGATCAGGAAGACTTACTGCTGCTGAAAGAAAAGACTGATTTTAAATTTTACGTGTACTACGATTTCTATGCTAAGAATAACCCGCATTTCCACGTGCCGAGCTTGTACGGGTTTAAGGATGGTTAGTTATCTTAAGCAACCATTTTCAACAAATTACTACATTTTTTTTATTAATTTTCAGTTATCAACAACACCAACCGATTATACACCCCGCAGTTGAATCACATTTCAATGCGGATGCCAAAAATTCCAATGATGCCAGGTAAAGACAAGCTCGACGAAAACCTTTTCTGCAACGCAAGTTCCTTGATGGAACAGGGTATCAACTGTCGCGAGGAGTTCTGCGAGTGTAGCCATGTGCTTCAAGTCCCGCTCTATTCAACCGTTGAGATGGTGCTGATAGACGAAGGATTCACATTCGATGCCAACCATCCGTTCCATCTGCATGGCCATGCCTTTCGAGTGGTTGGGATGGAACGATTGGCGGGTAACATTTCCGCCGAGGAGGTGAAACGGTTAGATGAGGAGGGAAAGATCAAGCGGCGGCTGAAGGGTGCACCGATTAAAGATACGGTCACCATTCCGGATGGTGGCTATACCATCATTCGGTTCATTGCGAACAATCCGGGTTAGTTAGAAACATATTTTCCAATCCATTCAATGATTAATGTAACATCTTGTAATTACTTATCAGGTTACTGGTTGTTCCACTGTCACATCGAGTTCCACGCGGAGATTGGGATGGCACTCGTCTTGAAGGTAGGCGACAAAGATGAAATGGTTGCAGTTCCACCGAACTTTCCAACTTGTTACGATTATACGCCAGATTCGAGTCAACAGTATTCCGGCGGACAGCAAGCGTTGTCCGTCAATCAGAGTGCCTTTCAACGATTATTATTAGCAACAAGTATGATAGCATTGCTTGTAAAGATGGTTGTTTGTTTGTGATATTAAATGCTTAAGATTTTCATTTTTAAGAATAAATTAAAGCGAAAAAGCTATTAGTACATGTGGTGTTTCATTCGAATCGTTTGTGTGAAATCCATGAGTAAGGGAAACTCTACCCACTTTGAAGGGGTGCTATTTCTAATGGTGTCTGCTCTTGATAGAAAATCGATGTCTTCCAGATAGATTTGAAGAGCGCATGCGTTGAATTTCGAAACAGAATACCAGTAATGGTCGTAGGATAGTAAAACATTATAACGTAAGCTGTATCTTGGAGAAAATAGGTTGTTAATCATAAAAATGATTAACTAGAAGCTGATTGGAACAAGCGTTATCCGTTATTTACCCCTCTTATTCCAACGATTATGAATATGGAATGATTCTACTAATTTTATTCGTGCGATTAAATACTAATATGAAGATACACGACATTACGTGGAGATATTGTTCAGATTCCCTTCTTCATAAGATTTTTATACAAGCAAATCTGAAAAATGCTGTGTGGTGCATCCACCAGACGCCCCCTACACCGTAATTAGTGTATTGTCCCTAAATTACGTAATTATTGTATTGCCCCTAAACGTATAAATTTAGGATATTTCAAGGTATTGCTTAAAACCGCAGAAATGTTGCCTGAATTCATATCTGAAGGGAAGGCAACTCCGCGTAAAAATCCATTTCTGCGTTTCTTTGACGTTCTGCAATTGAACTGGCGATCCTCAAGGAAGCAACTTATTCCCATTGTTTATACTATTTTTCAACAACGTTACTTAGATGTTAGGTGTGCACTACAAAACCATTTATGTTGATGGAGGGGTTGTTCGGTCTGAAAAGATTTCAATTAAGTCTTATTTTCATTTGCATTTACTTTCTTGTGCCGCGGCCATAATATCCTCTGAATTTTTATCTGAAGCATTTAAAACTGACTGAATGAACGAAGTCTGTGTTAAGTATAGACTATAAGGATGAACAAAGCAATTAACGTTGCTGATAACATGTATCAGTTTGCGATATAGTTTGATGACCTCGAAACCGGTTTTCAACGTGCTGGTAGCGGTGGGATGTCTGCTCGTTACCGGAACCACGTTGATTCGGGCTAACGACGATGACTAAGGAAGCCTTCCAGTCGGTGATCGACGGCAGCAATGTTCATGTCATGTTCTCCGTGGCGCAGCCACTGTAAGAAACAGATAGGGGTCCTCTACATAGTTTGGCTGAATAGAAGAAGGAATATAGCACTATCCAGGTCAATATTGGTCGCGTCGACTGCACCACCACTTTTGCTGCTAGCAAGACGTCACCGGAGGATTCAAGCTAGACGACACAGCTGAGAAGGTGGACGATGCCGTCAAAGAAAATACCTCGACCGTTGTGCAGCTGTCCCAACCAGACTTTCAGCATGTCAATGAAAAGGGCGTTATGTTCGTCAAATTTAACGCCCGATAGTGTAAGCGATTGGCGCCGACTTGGGAACAGCAGGTGGAGAGCTTTGTAGACTCTGATAATGTCAAAATAGCCAAAATGGACTGCATTCTGGAGGTCAACAAGGATCTATGTGGGGAACAGGATGTTAAATAATTACCGACCGTTAACATTTATCAAAATGGCGAGAAGCTGCTCGAGTACAACGGGAATCGTTCGCTGTAAAATTTTAATAGAAAGTACCCAATGGGTTAAAAAGTTAGTCATTTGAAAATGATGCAATTCGATTTCGTAAACCCTGTAGAAAAAACACAACAACCAAACACAATAGAAATAAGAACACTCACGCCATCGCCTTACAAGTCATCGTGTTCGTTCAAATACCGGATTACAAAATCGTAATTCAGAGGGTCCATCACTCAGGTGCCCCTTATTTCACGTTTTGAAGCAACCTTGGGTTTACCGTGACAATAAATAAATGGTTGGGGGGTATACAAAATTCTACACTCAGCGAAATAAACTTTCGATATTCATAAGATTACATTATGACTATATGTATGTATGTATGTATGTATGTAAGGTAGCCACCATCCCTTCTAAGACCTTGTCATGTATGCAGCTCCACTTAATAGCAAGATCAAATTGAGTTGCCGGGTTGTATTCACAGTAACGCTGTATGAAGGGCCAAAAACGGTGGGGCGGACCCGTAAGCAGAGACACTTACGCGAAACCCGCGTGAACATGAGATTCTCCTTCCAACGATACGATCCAACAAATCGAATAACCCAATTCGCAATACTTATTAAGCTTTCTACGGGATGGCTTGTTAAGAAGGGCGCGTCACTCTCACTGAAACTGTTGGAGTAGAATTCACAGCATCACAATCGAATCGGTAGGATAAAGAAAATGATACTGTTTGTTCCCTCCTAGACGCCGGTTGTCATACCACTCCATTGTCCAATTCCAGCTTGAGTGATACCCTGTTGCTCCCTCCTTTCCCAATATATATTCAGTGTCATATAGTAATATTTAAAATCTTGTGAATTAATATTATAATTATAAAAATATAGTGAATGAATATTATAATGACAAATAATATAGTGAATGAATATAAGAATGATAATAACACTTCCATTTGTGGACCTGAAAGTTAGACAATGTAGCTGCGAGAAAAAAAAATTAATATTAAATTATCTCATAAAACTTGGGATACCTATGAATGATCTGAAATTATATAGCAATAGAATAGTAAACCTAAAATTTCGATGTGCTGTTCCGTTTCCTTGCATTTCCTTAATTTATGTAGTGAGTCTCATCGGAAATAGTGATTTTAATGAAATGAATTTAAATGCAATTATGTCACATCATTTAATATCATAACATAAAATAATAAACTGACGTTAAAATATAAAATAATAATACCAGCAGGCCAGTAAACTATAGTAGAACACATATATCCGTAACTAAGCTGAACATCCACTCATCGAAAGACTTCCACTGTTGCAGTTTCTATTGGATTAAGATCTACTAAGATTAGAATTTGTTTTCACAATAATAGTCAGAGAACATAATAAACGTAGGTACAAGATGTATCTGACATCTACTGGTATGTTACTGAAAATAAAAATTAGATGTGTATTAATATCATAATAATATTGGAAAAAAACTGAAAACAGCTAATAATAAGGCGAAATAAATTTCATATGAGTATGAATCCAAAAACTGAGTCTTAATAAAACAAACATACAAAAAGATAAAAAATTGAATTTTTCGATAGCTCTTGTTCATCTGGACCCATAAATGATACTTTATGTCTGTGAAATAGGAAATGAATGATTGTAAACTGCTAGGTTTTAAATTAATATATATTTTGGATGAAGAAGGAAAGAGCTTTTTTTAAGTAGAATTTTTCGAATATGATTTTTTCTAAAAAATAAAAAAACACATCAAAAACCTTTCTCTCTTTTCAAATACATAACGTAGGTTAGATGAGCTATAACTGACTAGGATGCATATATGCGAAGCTGAAAATGACTTATAAAAAAGCATACAAAATGTAATGCATGGATGTTATAATATAAAATGATAATAATTTCATTTTTATTCAAATGTCTGCAGATGGGGACGACCCCGGCGTAGTGGCTAGCATTCATACCTCTCACGCCAAAGTCACGAGCTCGAATCTCACCCCCGGACAAGTTACGAAAATACCCAAAAGGTATTTGAGTAACTACGACGGGAGATGAACCAGCCTGAAAATCTCGATAATAAAGGAATAAAAAAATAATAATAAAAAAAAATGTCTGCAGATTGTGGTCCTGCTGCAATTGTACCATGAACCTGAAAGCTAAGACAATGTATCATAGCCACGAGAAAAAAACTTGATTTAAAATTATTTTACAAAACTTGGGATATCCATGGATGATCTGAAATTGTATAGTATGTAAGGAATCATGGGATATAAAGCATATAATGAACCTAAAATTTCGATGTGCTGCTCTGCTAATAAATGTTATATAACCACAAAGGAACTGACTCTTAGCTTCGAGTCTTGATCCCTACTGAGCCCTTGCGGCACGTCAAGCCGGCCAGTTCAGCGCAAGGGAGATTACATTATGACTATATGCCACAAGAAATCCGCATGAATTTCATTAATTTGCCTTGTGAAAAATAATGAAGTTGAAAAATTAAAATATGTAGCAACCTGGATTCGAACCTTGAACGTTAAGGTTACGGGTCCAGTGACTTGACCACTAGGATTAATCCACACTTGTAAGCAGGAAAGCTTAAAGGCTTACAAGAACAGCATCGTTAATAAGTTGAACCTTATGAAATTCTTAAATTTATTTGCCAGAGTGTAATCCCAAACGAAGCCTGTGGAGCCCTTCACAGTATGGGGCCTCTTCGACGCTTACCGGAGCAATGGTACGGTTAACGTTTAGCTTCTCTCTTCTTCTTGTATGATTTCCCAACAAAGTATACCACCACCAAATGTGTGAGTGGCCGCAACAGCATCCTTACTTTTTTTTTTTTCAATCGGTTCAAACGGCCATGATGTTCAGTTTAATTGTTTCTTTTCTCAATAAAGTATACCAATATGATTCTTTGAGAGTGGCCCAGCAGTACTCATGTTATGTCCAAAAGCAATATTGTAGCGTTTTCTCAGCTTTTGAATAAAACACTGTATACAAGTTAATAGTCCAAGTAAAACTCACTTTATTACACTGTTCCGTATCCTTAGAGCCCAACTCTACACAACTCTCTCCTAGACAGCTCTATCTTGATTCGCTCTGGACATTCAAATATTGGGGACTTTCTGTTTTACCAATCGATAAGTGGGGACTTATGGGTCTGCCACTACAATTCACAGTCAGAAGCCAGAAGTATTTTGTATCCTAAACAGTGAAGTTCAATCAACAGTATTAACAGAAAACGTTGTGAAATTGATTTCCTGTGGAGCCTTGAGGGTTGCAGCTATCAGCTGCTCGTCTGAATTGTGCAATTTTAATATGGATAAGCTTTACGTTGAAGAATAGTTGCTACATTGAAAAAAAAACCTTGCAGTAAAAACTACCATTTTACCCAAATATGCCTATTTTACTGCCAGGAAATTTCAGTCAAATCTACTATGTTTATGGTACAGCCTTCATCATTTGTGGTATATTTGACAGACCTCATGTTGATATCAACCCCACCATGGTTGACTTCAATTGCAGGCATGGTAAAATCAAACGCATTTATAGTCATGTGAAAATTGTTGGTGTTTGCGCTTAATCTAACCTTCGAAATGGTAGTTTCTACTGCGGATTTTTTTTTTGCGTGTTGGAAATTGTAAAACCTACTGTTTTACGTGTCATTGACCGTCACAGAGAACGTCTGACAAACAACCGGAAAAAAGGAAGTGGACGAATACATCCTTGCAGGCGGCTTAAGACAATAGGAGGTTGGTTAAATCTTTCAGACGCCCGGGATATTGCAAAAAAGCTAAGCTAGCCCAAAAGTATTGTGCAAACGTACTACATACTTCAAATTCCAGAAGGCACAAAATCGTAATGGCCAGCATGATGTTGTAGCAAACTCGCCGACTCGCAAGCTTTAAACGCAACTGCTGACGACAAAACCCTGTTGCGTAATGGATCATGAATCCTATATGAAGGTGGACTTTCAGCGGATTCCAGGTCATCAGTTCTACACTGCAAGAGACAAGTTCGATGTTGCAGAGCACCAACGGAAGCAACAAATCTTGATATTTGCCAAGAAATTCATTGTTTGACAAGCGGTTTGTACGTGCGGGATGCAAAGTGCTCCTTTTGTGACGACTTCAACCATCAATGGCCAAAGGTACGTGAAGTTATGTCTTCAAAAACGTCTTCGTATGTCACACGAGAGTCCACCCATTTTTTGGCCTGACTTGGCATCAAAAGTGTACCGAAAAGTAGTTAGCAACATTCAAACAGTAATTACTCTAACGTGGCAAAAACAAATTTTAGTGTGATTTTCGGTGACATGTTTGTTTTCATGTTGGCAACAGTTGTGCAATCGATTGGCTTTGGTACAATGGATTGTTTCAAAGATGAGTCGAATTGATCTGGATACGCGAAAGAAAATTTTGCACATTTGGTGCTCGGTAGTGGGTGTCACGTACAACCAAATTGCATAACGGGTGAAAATAAACCACATCAGTTTTAAAAATTTAACCGGAAAGTTCGATGAGCCCCGTGAAAGATTGGCCCCGATCCAGGCAGGAAACCGGGTTCCGGCCAGCACCGCCCATCGGCGTCGACGCGGTATTTGGCCAAAAATTTCAACACCAGCATCGGGATGATTCAACGGACCAAAACTCGCAACACCCCGAAAACGTACATGAAACAGAAGGTGCCGAAAAAGTCCCTGAAGCAGCATGGTTGGGCCAAAACAAGAGCGCGAAAACTGTATAACCGGATTCTGGAGGACAAAGACGGATGCATTCTGATCGAAGACGAAACCAACGCCAAGGAAGATTCGCGGGCGCTGCCCAGACCACAATATTAAAGGAAATCGGTGGACCAGGACCTGGACGACGCGATGGCGATGGAAAAGTTTGGGCAGGAGGTGCTGGTCTCGCTGGTCTGGCTAGTTTGGAATGGTATAAGGAAAATAACAAAAATACTATATTAACAATATAAGTCACTTCCTTTCTCTACATATACAAGTTAGGCCAACAGACGATCTTTTTCCTATCCTGTTAAAGTTGCAGCAAACTGTACTTGCGTGTTGCTTTTGTCATGACATTTGCAGCTGGCAACAAGTCGGAGTTGCGGCAAGTTGTTCGGAAATCCTTTTTCTTAGTTAGGGCCTTAGTTTAATAATTTGTTATTCGTTTCAATTTGTCTGTTGAGTACTTTTGGAACATTACGCTAGGTATAACAAAAGCTGGATAGTTTAGATTGAGCGTGTGCATTCACTAGTTGCCACGTTTCTCACTTATGGCGCCACAAGCCCCAAAAAGGGTCGCCTGAAAAAAGGTGGAATGACTTATATTGTTAATCTATATTAACAATATTTGAAAATAAGGTCAATTTCGTACCAATGGACCCATGGAAAAATATTGCGCTATTTTATGAAGCAGGAACTACGCAAACATTCTAAGATATTCAAAACAGATCAAGAATTGACAAAAGCATGGGTCAATGTACAAAAACTTATCGGTTCTAAAGCTATACAAAATCTCATGGAGAGTTTAAAGAGAAAGGGAAGGGCATTTTGATTTGGAGAGCAAGTTGAATAAAGTGGACATAGAAAAATTCAACAAAGATATTTTTGGACAAGCTAACAACGTCTTTAGTCTTTAGCAGAGCCACATATTTATGTGTTTTTACCATAATAAACCAAAGAGATAGTCGATAAAGAGAATCGAACATCGAACCTGGTGAATGTTGCCAGAATCCAACAATGGACCCCCTCATGTATTGGAATTTGCCAATTTGCTTCGTTGCTTCAAATTTTTGACGGTACAAATCTAATAATTTACTAGTTTTGACACGTCAAACTTTAATTACTTGTAAACTGCATAGTTTCTTGCTCTAGTTTCATGGATTTGCGCCGGCAGCAGGGTAAATGCATCCTTCTTTTTGGGGAAATGCTCCTTAAACTTTGGAAAAATGCTGATTAGATGAGTTTGCCCGGTATAATGCAATGGGAGGTATCAACCTTCTGGTTAGCGCTTGCCGGTTGTTTTGACGGGTCTTAAGTTTCATCAAGATGGTATCTGCTAACAAGAAGGTTAATACCTCTGATTGCATCTAAGGAGCGTTTCCGCAAAAAGAAGGATGCATTTACCCTTTGCCGATTTGCACCTTCAAAAATTCGAAGTGGCAATGTAAACAAAATAAAATCAATAATATAAAATCCCGCATCTTATTTGTTATATTTTTTTTTGTGCACAGCTTCCAGTGTTAGATTTCTACACAACCGGAACTTCTTTTTTGTTTATATTTCCCACAGATAACAATCCATATGAGTATGTTTGCGTTTCACTTCAAAACAATCATGGATTTAATCCACTTTCAAACGACCACTACCAGTCCCGACCTGTGAACCGAACGCTGATCTACTCATCTGCAAAATCCCTTTTCCCTGGAAATGTCAAACCAATTGAAAAGTCTCAAAAGCTAATCCACCAGAAACATGCGTTTCCCACCGCCTGCAGACAATGCCGGCACACTTTCTCGAGCGGACGTCCCTTTCAATTGCATTTTCACGCAAACATCATTATCAAACACGCCGCACAATATGCTTTCATCGCTCGATGTACCCTCTGGTTACCACGTGCAACCCCTCGGTTCTTTGACCGGTTTTGCGCGCCCGATTAACCACGACTAGAAAAACATCATAAATATAATATTAAACGCAAATAAAAACAAATCCTAATCCAATTGGGAGTGGGAAAATTGTAATTTGTCTGGCTGGTTTTTCGCTCGTATGGGGTGAAATGAGTTATATTAATGATGAACTGTACATTATATCCAGCTCCCGATCGAAGATAGTAGTATCAGTCAATTTTATCAATAGTTTTTTAAGTATAGTTATGCTTATCGGTTGTTTATCATACACATTCAAGCTGAGAGTAATTATAACACAACTTCGAAGGTAGGCCATCAATAGCAATGAGGGCTATCATTGGTAACGTCCCTCTTTGATTTGAAACCTTCCGTACGTCCGTTATTACGAGCATGAGGGAGGGCCGGAACCTTTTGATTATAATGTAAATTTTATCGCCTCAAGCGTAAATAGAATAATTTCAAGAAAACGTGCGCTAGGTCGTGTGTTTCTCACGCGACCACTTTAGAATTATTTCTGCTTGTGTCAGCACAAATCAATACAGTCACACTGATGTTTCTAGGATAATCATTGGTTTGCCGTAGGTGCTACTTTACATGAATCCTTTGAAAATGAATTTGAAGTTTTAGAACATATTCAAAGTTTGTTGTGTTTGTAGCCCATATGAAAAAGGATGATTTTTTTCGATGTTCATGGATATGTAAAGAAAAAGGGTACCGTCATCTGGTGAAGATGATCACTTTTTAGACAAAACATGCAATTACATTTCTTCATTCTTCATTGAAACAAATATTTTCAAAACATGTACTGCTATAATTTATACTAATCAGCATATTTGGCTTCCTCAAATGCATTCGCGTTAATTGAAATAAAATTAATTATCATGCTATTTTTTAGTGCACTGATTCGGGTGAAGTTGATCCCAACAACTCTACTAATAACCCGTTCACACTACAAACTATATTACTTGATATAGCCTGTATTGATATCATCATTCAAACATCTAGTTTTCACTGGAAATAATATGTACGACATACGATATTAAGATACTCTATATCACGCAATATAGATTCTAGTCTGGATGGAGTATAAGATCGCTACGACCTAGTGTAGTCAAAATACACTCGTACATTTGCGTCCTCCCTTAGCTCAGTCGGTAAAGGCGCGGCTACAAAGCAACACCATGCTGGAGGTGGCTGGGTTCGATTCCCGGTCTGGTCTAGGAATTTTTCGTTAAGGAAAATTTCTCGACTCCCTGGGCATAGCGTATGATTGTACTTGCCACACAATCATACTAATGCAAAAATGGTACCTGGCATCGAAAGCTCTCAATTAATAACTGTGGAAGTGCATTTAGTAGAACACTAAGTTGAGAGCAAGCAATAAGCTAATTGTGAAAGCAATAAGCTTGAAACGCTAAGAAGAAGAAGAAGCAGACATTTGGAGAAATGATGAACTTACTACGTAAAGAAAATATGTGTTTCAAACTAGGAGAATTTAAAATTAACACTTCATATGATCACTTTAACAAAAATAAAAATAAAATATTGAAGCACCATATCATGAGCAAATTTCCTGAAATAATTCGAAATTAATTTATCAATATGATATAAAAATCATGCACTTATAACTGAAGGAGCACAATTTTATATCCATTACATGCTGATAATATTCATAGTTTTACTTGTAGCTAGTATTGTTCTTCTTTAAAAAATGATAACAGATGATAACAAAAACTGTTAATTTTGAAAACAAAACTTGTTTTGCGATAACAGATGAGTTCAAAATGATATCTGAGATAACAGAACTGAATACTTATTTGATACCAAGTTGTTATTTTGCTTTGCTAGGGTTGAGCAGTCCCGGTGATAGTAAAGCCAAAATAACCCACCAATTAACCGCACTTGTCATTGTTCCGGAAAATTAATGTTGGTCCATTGAATCGATGGCACCCCACGGTGTTTGTCTGGTGAATCGTGTGTTGTTGTCACCCGCAGCCTAAACAAATATGCCACTCGATATCTAAGAAACGAGAATACTACGAATGCAGTTCTTAGAAAGGGGTGGCAATTTAAATTTCTGCCAAAAACACCCGGCTCGCCACCATGGATGGATTGTGAGGCGCACGCTTATCCATGCTGCCGTCGGTCGTTGCCGCGCGTGTGGCGTGTGGATGTTTAAATGCTATTGACATTGCTAATTTTTGAAGTGCCCTATAATTTATAGGACCTGTGACGTACGTACCGAGAAGATGTGCGGAATGTGCGAGACAAACACAGGATATAAACATAGGGGTTGATGAATGGTTGCGATCGAATGGAAACAGCAGAGAGGGTGCCTTTCACGTGGTTTTCAGCTTCCGATAGGAATGTAGGTAGTTGACGTAGACACAAGGAAGGGGAAGTTAAATATGTTTTCCTGATTTGTTGCGCTCTATTATCGAGATGTTCTTGCATCGATGCATGGTTGCGATGACAAATTGTGATTAATGTGTGCTTTCGTCACTGTGTAATTAGTTGCAGTTTAGCGAGATTCCCATGAGAAAAATGTATAGATAGATTCAGTAGGTAAATGGGTAGAACACGTTTTGATTGTATTTAATACTTGATTGTTTAAAGCTTGTATCATACTATTTGACTGTGGCGACCCAAACCAATTAGTTTTGGTCACCACATACCCCCTCTTCCCATATTTTGAGCTTTTATTTTAGAGTTCAAGAGGATTTCTAGCACGAGAAAAGAATCGCTTACCTAATAATTCGTATCCATATTTGATACTTTTGAATGGGGAAATGTGGTTTCTCCCGAACGTGGTTAGGGCAATACGAAAGAAATGGTTTGGGGTGGTGGTAATCTTATATCTTAATGAATTATTCTCGATTGGGTTGATTCGATTAGGCTTAAGTTTTTTTTTTCCAAACATCAAATCGCAAATCAACAGACAGATTGCATCGCGACTAGTCTCATTCTTGGAAAAGACCCAGCTCGCACTTAAAAATCTAATTTCCCATAAACGAACATGCTAAACCCACATTAGTCCCATTTGTTTGATTTTTTTCTTTTAGGCAGCATAGAAATAACATCGTGCTGAATTATCTTGAATTATTCCGAAATAACTGTATTAAATACTTAAAATTTAGATCGGGCAGATAAAATAACTGATAACAAACTTCATATAAATAATCGTACTCTAATTCCCTTACCTTAATTTTTACTCTTTAAGGATTGTACTCGAAAAAAAAAATGCAACAGACAAAAATGATCACCAAAAATTCATTTTAAGTCGGATATTTTTGAAACTCTCAGGAAATCAATAAACACATATTAGCTATGTTTTTTTTTGCAAAGTTGGTTTATTTAACCTCCTCTTCATTACGCCGCCCATCATATCCTGTGCAACACTCGCGCCATCTTTCTTACACACTTTCATCCACTCTTTTTTTAATTGTTGGTGTTTTTGGAGGGCCGCCCTTTTTTGGGGGTCTCCCCTTTTTTATGCGCGCATTTTTTTTTTTTGGGGGGGGGGGGGGGGGGGTGGGGGGGTTTCCTTCCCTTGCGCAAAAAAATAGCGTTGGGGTCGTTCCACCCCCATACCCGGTTGGGGGGGGGGGGGCGGGGGCGGCGCGGGCAAAACAAAGGTTTTTCTTTGGGGGGGGGGGGGGGGGGGGGGGGGGGGTGCTGGGGGTTTTTTTTTTTTTATGGCCGTTGATGGTGCCGGTCGTTATGTGATGATTGCTGAATTTGCCACACCCACAGATCGCCTGCACAGCAAAAAATTATGAATATTACATGTGATGTAAAATGCTTGAATTTCAAAAATACATGAATGCAATCCATTGCTTTGATTAATTTTAAATTAAAAATAATGTACAAAATGACAGCATTCATAAACATTTCAAAATAAGTGCATATTTTTTGAAATATAAATATAAGTACACGTTGTTATAAGAATAAATCCCAGCGCGCTCGTTTTTAAATGCTTGATCATACGAATTTACATGATCGTGTAAATAAAAATATGCTCTCATTCAAGTTTAACGCTACTAAGCTAATTTTTTGATTCAACTGTCGTTCGTCATTCCTAAGCGAAGAGGTTGTTGTTTGCGATTCTGAAAATGAGAGCAGACTTAAAATTCGGTGTACAAACCTGATTCCTTGCTTATTATAATAGGAAATAGGTAATTTTCGTGTGCCGTGTACAACAGAGATTAGAATTAAGATTCAAATCTCTTCTCAGTTGAAGAACGTGTCGGCCAACTGGGCCAACATTCTGATGAGAGACTTATTTTCTCAAGACGGGAGTCACTGACAGCAACTTAAATATGGTAAAGTTGAATTTATTCGGATTTCCCATCAAGCTAAAATGTAGTGAAGTTAAATTAATTCATTGAGTTCAATTTTTTTCTACGCATGTCCTTGGAAGAGATTGAAATGCTATTTTGGAGGAACCTAACTATAGTTTCGTGGTGAAAAAATATTTCATCGATCAGACCAAGGATTACAACCTCCTTAATAAAGGTGTTTCGATGATTAATAAAATGATTATTAATTTGTTAAACGTTACTACACACTACCAAAATGTCATGTAAATTTCTGTCCCCTGAGACCGACACATGCAAGCGTCCTTTAGCACATAAGAATGAGTTGAAAAAGATGAGAAAATAAATTCAATCAAACACATCTTTTGTCGAATTGCCTATGTGTCAGCTTCAGGAGACATAATTTAACACGAAATCTTTCTTTACGTTCCCCGGACTTTTTACATACATGAATTACGTCTCGTGTAAAATTCATAATTTCTAAGTGTGTATGCACGATTTCTTCCGTCACTTGCAGTCTCAAATCTGATTGTTGGGATTATTTTTTTGTTATAATAAACGGAGTGGTTATTTGAACAGGTCATGTAAAATTCAATTGAGCAAACATTACAGGCTTTGTTTATCAAGTCGTGTAAATTTGAAAACAAATGTAATTTTGAAGTGATTTGCATGCTCTTTTTATGTGCATGGAAATAAACTGAAAATTACAAAATAATTTTAACTGTGTGCCACACCAAGTACTTCTTGGCAAATTTGTCGACCTTTTTCTTCCGGAACCTCTCCGGAACATCCATACGGTACTTGTCGACGAAAAACTACAGGCCGGGGATCTGCTTGGCGTCCGCTTTAATGTACGTCCCGTCATCCATTACGATGCATTTCGGCTGCACCAACCACTCGCGGTACAGCTTCCTGGTGCGGGATCTGGCCACCGTATTCTGTTTATCGGTTCGGTTAGTAGCCTTCCTTACCTTGAAGACATTCAGTACGGCCCGCTTCATTGTCTGCTGGATGAACTAGACGGAAGAATTGACCTTCTTGGCCACGTCCCGAATCAAATGGTGCGGATTGCGCTTGAAGTAATCCCTCACCTTCCTTGCTTTCACGGGGTCAGCCATCTTCGCCTTTCTTCCACTGTCAACTTGCCGCTGGGTCGTCTGGGTTTCCTTGAACGATTTTACCACACGGGACACGGTCGAATTGTCGATTCTCAACTGTTTCACGATGTACCTGTGGGACTGGCCTGGATTTTCTTCAACCGTGCCCATAATGTTTTGTCGAAGCAATTCTTGCATGTAAGCCATCTCGATAACCACTTGACAAATTGAGACGAAATTTCGCACATGTAAACATTACACTCTAAACTAGTTTCAAAAGTTATACACAAAAGAAAGTGTTGCATTTTTTTCGAATACATCTTTACATTACATGACTTATCTTTTGTTATATTTTGTTCAATAACAACAATAATAATGTAAAAATAAAATTTGAAATATAATGAATCAAATAAATGACAAATTGTATAACAACAAGAATTCTGCTGCCTTGGGATCTCTGGTCGCCTGGAAAATCTGGACTATTCGAGCTCCCTTGTGTACTGTGTGTGTGGCAAGGTATGTGGTGTATTTATTTACCTGGAAATATAGCAAAGGAAGATAAATTTTGATTAAAACCAATTAGCACTTTCTTCGCGTCACTGAATCACTATAGATTCCTTCTTCTTCTTAATATAAGTCTTTGAGGGGTGTTGTTAATGTTTATGTTGCTGTTTTTATTCTTCATTCGATATAGATGCTGTGTTTTTCGTGAAGTAAATTATTCCGGACAATGTTTAGCAGATTGTTATATTTTTAAGTATTATTCTTTCTGTGTAGTCTCTACATCATGGAATCAATGCAAATTCACCTTCGATAGCACTCAACAATTAACAAATATATTAAATAATTAAGTTTTTCAACTAGGATTTCTACCGTTACCCTTAATCTATCTCTTTCTCTGTTTCCTCGTGCGCTTTACATTCGGCACGAAATGGTCAACTTCACCGCTACCTTGTATGCTGGATCTGACGTCCCTTGTGGTGCCATGTTTTTGTGTAGTGATGCAATTAGAAGCGCAAATCCTCTGACAAGTTATCTTTCACCACCGTACTTATATTCTTAGACATTCTTCTCTTTTCAGAGAGCGAGTAATGGCGCTATAACCATATGTCATTTGGGGCTAGGGCTTATAGTTAAACGGAAAACTCAAAGAGGAAGTCTACACGAAGGTATAAGATGGAGTTAGAGCCTAGACTGGAAGTGTCTGTTTGCTGAAGCGATCTTTGAAAGGCCTGTAGCACTCTCCTAGATGTTGGAATACAAAATTCAACTAGTTTCCGGAAGGTCGAGGTTTCATCCGATCGCGTTATGAGTATTGCCTGTATGTGAAGAATCAAGGAGGCGAAACAGCATATATCGTTGTTTACGTAGATGATCTGCTGATCGTTGCTCGAAGTGCACAAGCGGTATAGCACATCAAAGAAATACTCAAGCGAAAATTTGATATGGTTGACATGAACGAGCTGCACGACTTCCTGGGAATTTCAACGAGATCGAGAACAAGGCACCATGAAACCTTCGCAGACAGGATTGATCGAGAAGATTTTTCACTGTTCACTGTTGGAATGAGCGACTGTAAACCATGTCAAACCCCCGCTGAAACAAAATTGCAGTTGAAATAGAACGGTGAACATTGCGAGCATCGTTATCCGGAGTTAATTGGTTGCATTATGTACCTGATGATGGGTACCAGACCGGATTTGTGCTTCATAGTCGGATATTTGTCGAGGTTTCAAGACACAGCAAGCCTGGAGCACTGGCAACACGCGAAGAGAGTCCTGAGGTACTTACAAGGTACTAGACATTTGGAGTTGATTTAGTTTTGTAGCTCGAAGAAAGCACCTGTTGTTGGATTCGTGGATGTCGATTACGTAAATGACGAGGAGGACCGGAAGTGCGTCTCAGGATTTCTACTGAAGGTTTTCACTTGAACGGTGGCGTGGATGACCTAGTGGAAACTAATGTCGTTTTCGGTTTTAAACCTGGGTCATTTCTGACTCTGACTCGAAATTACCGAACGAAAACGGATCCAGAGTCGATGATGGTATTAGCAACAGTATTAGTGCAAAACATAAACATAAACATTTTATTTTGACAGTTCATGTTTGTGTGTGTTGATGAACCCAGGTTGGACCTCGAAAAAACTTGAGAGCGAATCTCATCGATGTTGGGTCGGATCCAAGTCCGACCCGATTGAATAAAAAAACGTTTTGACAGCTGTTAGGGCGGACCTAGGGCGAACCCAGTTCCGCACTGACAATAACCGAAAACGACATAAGTTGCTGTATCCTGTTCCTATATTCGAAGATAACCAAGGGGCCATAGCGATGGCACTGAAAGAAGAGACTAAAGGGCGAACACGAAATTATTGCGACACATTCAACAGGGTATAACTTTTTTACCATTGGGTAAAAATCAACCAAATGTTGCACGCTTTCTCATTGATGTGTATTGTTTACATGCTGTCAAACTCGAAGTCGTGTTTTTGGATTCAACGAAAATGGAGGTGAACCAACGCGAGTCGAGAGAACAAATTCTTTCCAAACACCTGGAATTTCCTGACCTGTCGCACCGGCAGTTGGGAAAAATGTTGAACATTCACCATTCAACCGTCTCCAGAGTGTTGAAGCGGTTGACGTTGGACCACGGCAAAGGAGCTGGAAGAAAACCGGGACCGGAGAACAAAAAGACGGAGGGAAAGGTGAAGCGGATGATTAAAGCAAATCCCAACGTCTCAAGCCGTGATTTGGCTAAAAAGATCGGCATGTCGCTACGTCCAGAATGCAAAGAAGAGAGCTGGACTACATACATACAAGGTACAGAACTTCCCAAACCGCGATGAGCGGCAACAATCGACGGCTAAAACTCGGGCACGGAAGCTCTACGAGAAGATGCTGACAAAATATGGCTGCTGTGTGATGGACGACGAAACGTATATAAAAGCCGATTTTAAGCAAATTCCGGGGTTGGAGTTTTTCACCGGCAAGAGCAAGTTCTATGTGGACGACAAATTTAAGAAGGAGAAAATGTCGAAGTTCGCCTCCAAATATCTCATTTGGCAGGCCATCTGCTCTTGCGGACTGAGGAGTGAGCCTTTCGTGACAAAGGGCACAGTAAATGGCGAGATCTACAAATCTGAGTGCCTCGAGAAGCGCCTTTTGCCGTTCTTGCAGCAGCACGACGAAGCTCCGCTATTTTGGCCAGATTTGGCATCATGCCACTATTCTAAAAGTGTCCTGGAGTGGTATGAGGCCAATTCTGTCCATTTTGTTCCAAAGGACATGAATCCGCCAAACTGTCCGGAGCTGCGCCCGGTCGAGCAGTACTGGGCAATGATGAAGCGGGAACTTCGGAAGAGCAAGAAGACAGTCAAAGACGAGAAGGACATGTTAAGAAAATGAAAAAAAAAAACTGAGAAACTGGTACCGGATGACACTGTAAAGACTTTGATGGAGGGCATCAAGCGAAAATGCGTTCAATTTTACACTCAAGGCTAAATCGATTAACTTTTCTTTTGATTTTTGAAGTAAATATATGTATAAAACTGCCCTAAAATTTTGGTTTGATTCTAAACATTATAAGAAAATTGGCATGACATTTTCGGTGTCGCAATAATTTCGTGTTCGCCCTTTAAGAGAGCAAAGCACATAGATATCAGGTATCATTTCATCCGTGATGCAGTAAGTGCTGGTCGAATTCAGTTGGTCTATATTCCGACGACACAACAAGAAGCGGACATGCTGACGAAATCAATTCCTGAATTGATTTTAAGCCCCTACAATTCCTGAACCTACGCAATAAATTAGGGTTAGAATTAAGCAACTGAGAGGGGGTGAAGACAATGATATCGTAGTAGCATTTGCTTTGTTGAAGAAGTCATAAATGTATGTTCCATAGCTATAATGTATTAGTCTTGAATAAACCTTCGTTCAAGCAACAACCTTCAACAAAATAATATGCTGGGCCTTATTACGAGTGTCAATTCACGGGTGAAAACACACCGTATGCGCTGAATGTGTTTTTGAATATTTCAAACACCTCAGTCAAACCGTAACTTAAAATGAATAACGGCCCATTTTGTCACCGTTGAAATCCATAAGGGTGGGACATTTTTCGGCATCTAATGAATTTAATTTTGTTTGTTTTCGGTTTTGTTTAGCGATTTTTTTTGTTTTATTTTCAGTTTTTTTTTTCTATTTCACTTAAAATAATGATCTTTTAATCATAAAAACAATAAATTTCCCGTTCCTCGAGCCTTTTATTCTTACTCAAACCAACTGCTCGCGTCTTTTCATGTGGTTTCGTTCGCATTCCTGGTGTGAAAATTCACCCCATCACACCCGATGCTCGAGGAACTTATTCATAGGGGGGGCAAACAAAAAACAGAACAACAGAAATCAGTTTTCTTCATTTTCGGCTTTGCATTCTTGCCTAGGTTTTTGATGCACTGCGACAACTGAACTATGATTCGTTTTGTTTTGCTTTTTTGTTATGATTTTTTTTTTGTATCTTGATGATGGATTGATGATTCCTATGCCGATCGATGCCGAATGATGTTAAGGCGGATTTTCATTTAAAATCTTGCTTCTTGATGACACGCGAAATTAAATTGTGTCCTGGTTACAGGAATCGGTTTCAAACTGAGCAAAATTTTATGGAAAGCTTTTTTTTTCTCCTTCAAACTACTTCATATTATTCGAGACGCAGAATTTTCTGCCATCATTGATTTCTGACCTCGTGAGTCTTTTTTTTTCTACAACGAGGCAATCCTTCAGTTCCTGGAGGAACATGACTTTCGTGTATTGTTTGCACAATGTTGCTTGTGCTGTCATTGATCGTTTTTAATGCTTGAACAGCACATTTCTTATTCTTGTTGCTTTGCTTTCTGCATGTTTGTTTCTATTGTTTTTCCTAGTTTGATTAACATGTTTAACATGTTTCAATTTTACTTCTTCCCTTTCTTTTGGTTTCCTTTCAGCACGTATGTTTGTTTTTCTATTTACGCTGCAATATTGTTGTGTTCAGCGCATTTTCCGCATTTATTCGGTTACAGTATATTAGCACCGATTACTGTGACACTTCTTTTCAGTACATGTGTTGTGTATCACTGCACTTACGTCAACATTTCCGTGTTTGTTTCGCTTTATTTTCCTTTCGCTAGGTTTTCATTTTCAATAAGTTACATTTGTTTTATTGGCTAAGAGTTTATTCGACATCGCATCTTTTTCCTATCAACATTCTGCTTGTGTTCAATTTCTTTTTCTACTACTCTCACACACCGTCTCAACAGCTCACGAACTCATCACGCACGTAATTACTATATAATAAACATTTTACATCCCATTTTCTATCTCAATGGGAATTCTTCCATCAGTCGGGAAAGGTTTATTCTGCGCTCACCCAAACTCGTACATTCGCATCCAACTACCTAAGACCTAAATATTATTCTCGGCGTCACGGGTTGAATGTTCCAGGAGCATCGTGTTCTCCGTTCGCTTCTTGCTTTTTGGGTTTGCTTGTTTCTCCAGTATGGTTATGTTCAAATTAATTTACCTAAGGGCTGCTCTGAGCAATCGAGGATCGGTTAGCCCAATTCGTTGGTGCCCATTTTTTTTATTCGATTTATTCTTCGTTCATTATCCGAAATGATCTTCAATAATGAATATGAGCGAATGTTTCCTGGATAGTTTGTGTTGTTTTGCGAGCGAACTGAAGTTAAATGCGCAATTTACGCAAAAGCTCAGCCATTATACGACGATTGAAGTTCAAATCTATAGTGGTTTAATTAAAAAGATAAAATTTTCTTTCTCAGGAAAACACAACTTTTTAATCGTTTGCAATAACGACACGCGAAGATTGACGAGTTTTCAAAAATCCCATGTTACTGTCATGAGGAGTTCGAAAAAAAAACATTTGTCCAAAACTTTTCTTCGATCAAAATAAAATTTTGAAAGGATACGATAACCAAAATTTTGAGAAATATCTGAGCAGTTGCATTTGTCTTTGATTTCTCACTTATTGACAGAATGATTTGCTTCGAATTATCCCACTTGGCATTAAATAAAAACGGGTGCATTGCTCCTACTGAGTCTTTATCATCTTTTGGGCGAACCCTGAGTTGTTCACATTCAAGGAAATGATACTGAGGGTAGGTATTTGAGTTACTTTAGCACAATCGAGTTATAATTTTTCTTTGTTCAATTTTACGTAAGTTCAATTCAATTGTAATTTTATTTGAACAAAGCTAATGCAACAAGACAATACAAAATAACTTTAATAAATATAGGAGCGGTAAATTGATTTAGAAAGGAGTTGTGAAAGTTGTTCTCAAGATTTATAGGAAAAAAAAATCAAAAGAACAATATGATGATCCAAGGAAAAGTCCCATGGTCCCCTAACGACACTATGCCAAGTGGGATTTTCTATCTTCCAAATGATTGTAATAACACTATTTCTTCCCAATAAAAAAAGAGAAAAATATATATATCATTAAATTAACACATCTTCAACAGGATCTGATTTTCTTGACTTCTTCTCAACAGGTTTTTTATCTGCTCCAACATGCACTAAGCCAGCTTACAAGTATCTCTCAACGCGAATTCATTCTGGTTTCTTCATCTCTTTTTTTTACAATGTTAGGTCTCTTCTATTCATAAACATATCCCTCATGAACACTCGTTTTTTCTATCTCTCTATCTCTCTCTTCTTTATTTCTACCAGTAGACGTATTCACCCTTTCCTTTCCTTTAGTCCACTACCGTTGGCCTTGCCAATAGTACTTATTTCAAACGTTGCTGATAAAATTGGTAATGCCTAAATTTTCAACCTTTTGCTTTACGTTACGTTACTGTCGCTTTCGAACGCTTTTATCTGTGCCAAAATGCTTAAAAAATAAACAAGAAAATGCAACACTTCTACCTCCATCAATCCTTCACACTGTGTTTCTCGCCTTCCACCAAGACTGTCACTGACTGTGACTATTTTCACTTGCTAACAGTTTGACATAGCTACTTACTAGTGGTACAATAGTAATAGTACTATATAACTTATGCTTTGCCGCGAAACAATCAAACAACTGAGAAATAAAATTACCTACAATCTATAATAGCGGATGGTCAGTGATTCTCAAACTTTTTTTCCTTCTTTTTTCCGGTCTTCTTTGGGAAGATCCATAAACTCACGAACCACCAATGTTAAATATATAGATATTGTAGAGCCATAATGATCCTAAACATTCTGAAACGACATTAAATATAGACGATTACCTGTACCCGAAGATAACATATCAAGAAATCTGAAGCCACTCGCAGATAAAATAACTAACGTTGTCCGACAAGGTTGCGAATGTTCTTTATATGATGTCTTCGTAAAAATTACTTCGAAACGCCTAGAAAAATCATATGTACCACCCATAGGTTTTTATGTGGCCAGTGTGAAATTTATAAGTATTTTGAAATGGCAAAAAAAAAAAACTCAAGCAAATAAACATGAACCCGTTATGAAGTTCAAAATTGCGAAACAAATATTTTCCTATCGGATGCCTTATTCTTCAGAAATTTTAGGAACACATGGCCCCAAGTTGAATCAACTTTTGCAACCACCTGAGGGCAATCCGAGACCCATCGATTGAGAAATGCTAGTATAGATAGTTTGCAGTCGTTTCCACGCGCACGCGATACGGATTTGCTTTCTTCTCTTGATCAATATACAATGTATCACATTCAGTCGCAATGATACACATCGAACACTTTTATTTTTGAAACACAAACCTACACTGCGGTGCCTCATCAGTTCTTGATCGGTTTTCCACCGTACGATACGCCGCTGTGGGTAATTGCTACGGTGCTATTGATGTTGTTGTTGGCAGCGCCCGGGTGATGGTGATGGTGGTGGTGGTGGTGATGATGATGGTAGCCATTGTTGTTGCTACTGTTGCTGCTGCTGCTGATGTTGTTGCTGCTGGCGTTGAATTTATGCTACTGGGCGGATGGGTGCTGCGCCACGTGCATGACGTGTAAGTTTTGCTGGTGGTGGTTCTGGGGAGGCGCCGCCTGGGTCATGTTCTGGTAGATGGTGGGAATGATTTGTGGTGGTGCGGCTACCATGGGGCAAACCACCGGATACTGCGGAGGCTGATGTTGGTGGGCCGGGACATATGTAGGTGGTCCGGCGGTCGCTTGCGAGGGTTGCGTTCCGTGGTGGTACTGCTGATGGGGCTGTCCAGGCGAGGGTGTTGTCGAGGGCGGTGTAGGCGTGAGATACTGCAGCTGAGTTGGCTGCCCGGCTTCGTGATAGACGTACCGGGGCGGGAACGAAGGTGCTGCCTGGAAGTGCTGATGATGTAGCGCTGGCGGATATGGCGGGAACATTTGAATAGGACCAGTCATCAGGGGCTGACCGGTCGCGGCTGCTACCTGAATCTGGGAGGCAGCTACGGGCACTGGAAAAATTAAAATTGAAGATTAGTGATTGGTTTGTGTGGGTTATAAATGAGACATAAACGCCGATTTTGTGTGTGCCCCAACGATCAAACCAGGTGGGGCTAGAGTTCACTAAGCGTTGAGTGATTCATAACTTGACCAACGCCAGAAAGTACACTCAGTTTCTCATTTTTTGTTGTAAAATAAATAAAAGTATAAATTATCAAGCGCTGATTTTTACAGATATTAACTTTTGTCCTGAAGGAGCAATTTTATCTGAATTCATGAAACCTACACAACTGTATAGTTCTTACAATTTAAATTAATTTCTCGTCAGAAAGACAGGTGAGCTTAATCCTTGAAAAAGCGAAAATTTATCGAGTTAGTTACATGGGCCTTTTGTACTTCTGCCACAGCCTTTTTCTTTCACGGTTGCTGCCACTCATTTATCCCGTTTTCGTTTTTGAACCTGAGTTGGAACTAGTTCCAACCTGCGCTACCCGACTGACTTAGCTTGACTGACTGCACGTATCAATGGTTGCTACTTTGTGATTGATCAGAATCAGTGAAATTGCACAATGAATCAACTGAATGGGACTGGGAGTAACCGACCATTCTCACTGTACAAGTTTCAGTGACTCAATTTATTTAATAATCAATAACGGCGTCAGCCACGTCTTTGCAATCAGGTGGGAATAGGGAAGGAAAGTTAGTGTGACCTTTGCTGTTTAGGGACCGTGTTCATCCTCACAAAGGTCACAGGAAGGAGGGTTTTCTATGTTAGTAGGGTAGGGCTCGTTGGATCAAGATTCACCTTTATAAGTGATGTGATCATATAATATAGTTCATATAATTCAGGAGACAAATAGGATAACAATTACCTCAATTGTCTGAAAATCCGTTGCGGGGTCCTGGTTAGCGTTCTGATTCTTCCAAGGTATCTAAATGATGACTATCCAAACCCGCCATGCTTGCCCCATATGGCATTGCAGGTGAACGAAAATTGCATCGTATCTCGAACTTAACTCCTCGCTACATTTTGGTTTTTTTTTTTTTCAGAATATCCACCTGCCCCGGCGAATGTTTGAGCAAAATGTTCTCCATCGTAGCCATTCTTGGCTCTACCGGCTTGCACCTGTCTACTAAACTCAACTTTCGGCATCGCTCCAGGACTCGGGAAAATCTCTCCGGACACTCCGGATACCCGGTATCCTACAAACACCGATGTTCGGCAAACTTCTTTTCGTAAACCAGTTCCGTCACGGACCAGTTCCATTACCGACATGGCATTGCTGTAGATACAGTTCCACTTAAGGGTCGAACTTGAATTACTCCGATAATACATAATTGTTTTGTAATATCGGAAAAAAACGCGCCAGAGCACAAGCCGAAAAACGATCCGCGGCAATCACACAGTTATGACAAGATTCGCTGCCAAACACATGATTGTTTACTACAGCACTGCGATGATAATATAATTTCACGTTATTCTGATTTCATGTTACACATTAAATTCGGAGTGCAAATGTCAACCCGATACTAGCTACAAATAAAAACATACACGCTGACGTTGAATACACAACAAGCTGACCCAATTTTGATACCCGATCCAGGTTGGAAATGAATCAAAAACGAGTTTCCCTATTATATTCAGTTAAGGCATGGCCCACTTTGTGATGGAACAAACTCTTGCTTATTACAGCGCTCCTAGTGGACATTTTTGGATTTTTTGACGTCTATTTGTTGACAATAAAAATAACAATGACAGTGGAGTTTTTTCAGTTCATAAAACGCTCTCGTTTTGGAGACGGCCACCAAGAGGAGCATAGAAAAAAATCGTGCAACACCCAGGTAACCAATAAGCAGTTCCAAAGCGTCTTAACGGCAGCCTATCAAGCAATTAAGTCGCCTTAATTGCAACATAAATGCCGCTTTTGGCCCAATATCCGGCTGCTTTACTGCAATGCTATGATAATGCTTCATTAATGCTATTTTGCATTCGAAATGCTTATTGCAGGCTACAAGCATTTAAATAGCATTTGAAATTCAACTTTACAACAGATAGCATTCAAGATGCTGATATAATGCTAATATATGCTTGTAGCATCTGAAATGCAGATTTAGGGTTGATTTACTGCATATGCTAATGCTTATTGGTTACCTGGGCAGTCACCTGGAAAATCCATCGTGGTCCGCGTCCAAGCTGACTTAAGTGTTGAGTTTTCCTAGAAACACTATATGGCGCGTGCTTAAAACGTACAGGGAAACCTTGGCGACTCGGATGTTAACGCCGGAGTCGAACCGCCAACCGTTAGCTGCATGGAATGGTCGTAAGATCCATCAGAAGCAACCCAGGTATGTCCGGTCGGGGTTTGGAAAAAAACTATGGTGCCCGCCCTAGTACAGTACAGCGAATTTTCTGTTGTGGTTGGGTAGAGGTGTACTGCGCCGGGGGGGAACCCACTAGTTCACTCAAGAAGAATACCCTGGTAGAACAAGTTATGTCTCCCCCTCTTTGTCTTTTACACGTTTTTCTCTTGTGTATATTCACCCCCGTGTTTGCTTGCGGGTAGCGCATGTGAGTGTAAAAAAATGGTTTTTATTCACACAACACTCGATCGCTCTAGAGTGAGAAGAAGAGCTCTCAAATTCACAGAAGTGAATGCAGATAAATTCCCCGACGCGTGCGCCCCAGTGAGCTCCCTGGCGTGGGCTCTTCTGCTAATATACAGCAGTGATTGCAAATTCGCTTTGGAGCTACATAACAAGGAAAGAAAGAAGAATGTTTTTTCTCGCTTCCTTTTTTCGGACATTTTTTTACAAATCCGACGAAGTTTCCAATATCAACGAATCAGCGAATCACAGAGAGAGCACTGGCGCGTTCTCACCCAAGTGTACGCGGCAGCGATCGCAGGCGAGAGCACGTGGGCGAAGACAGGTGAGAGCACGTGAGACCGGTCGTTTTAAATAGAGAGTGATTCACTCACTCCAAGCCATCCCCTCACTGGCGCACACTTTCACTCTGTCTATTTAGCACCGAATAAAAGAGCACTTTGCATTATCTGCGGCGAGTTATGGTTGTACCCTCTGCGAAGGTATAAATCTCACGCGCTGGCGTAACATTAGTGCGAAATGCCATATCTGGCTAGAACAATTTTACAAGGCGAAGGCTCGAGAAGGTGTCCCTGTCAGATTCAAATTAGATTTTGCGGATAAGGCCGGGACCAATCTTATTTTTTTCTTTTGTCAGCCCCCCCTTCAAAATTTGCGATTATCATGAAGGGGGGAATAAAAACAATCAGAGTATATTTCTGTTTTCTTGCACTGGGAGTTGCGCTGCTCCCTCAACCACGATCACTACGATGAGATGAGTAGAGTGCTTTTAAAAAGAGTGACGATAATGTCGAAATAAATTACAGTTAACTCTCCATATCACGATGTTCTATATCACGATATGTGACCACTTTTTTCTATGTGTCGATGGATATCTCGGTCCCTTGAAGTCGATAATTAGGCTTATCTTGTTCTATATGTTGATTCGATGGTCCCTTCAATAGCATATATTAATCGACTCTAGATTGAATAGGGCGACAAATTGTGTCCAGAAGTAAGTTAATTTTTTTTAGTAGTGAAATAACCGAAACATGTATGTCTCTCACTGTTGGCTCGGAATAAAAAGCAATATGTAAATATTTATATGACGTAGTATCATAAGTATACATATTTGTACACAAATAGTATTGTTAAATTTATTGAAATTGTCATGCAATTCCTATAAACTAGATGCATTCAAATCTCAAACATTCGACGTTCATTGTTTACATTAGGTATTTCAGCTTTTATCACGTATTTTTGAGAAAGGTGCGTACTTATGACAGCTACCACGCCGTGTAAATACATGTTGTTTTTTATTCCGAGTCAAAAGTGAGAAAAATATACTTTTTTCGATTTTCTCCATAATAAAATAAATTTACTATCTTTTCGACACAATTCGTCACTCTATTCAATCCAGGGTCCATGAATATAATTCATTGGAACAGCGATCATATGTCAGTCCCATACTAATCCTCGTTCCCAACGGGTAAGAAACCTGTTAAAACTGGTTTCTTACTGCTTTCCGAAAATGATACTCGAAAGCTAAGAACATTGTGATCGTATGTTAAGAAAATGGTGAAAACAAATTTCACTGCCTATCGGTGGGAATCGATCCCACACCTCCCAGTACGCTAGAAGGGCACTCTACCACTATGGTATGGTGGACGTGATGATAACCTCATCAATTTATCGAAGCACTGATGCGATAGAGACGGTCCAACTCCCCCAGTACGCGGGATGCAATTAAAAAAAAATTCACAATTTTCTCATCAAATGATTCTTCACACGCTTTCGAGTATCGTTTTCAGAAATTGAAATTAAGTTTTGACTCAACAATAGTAATTTTCATGAATATAGCGTCACTCGTCTTGAATGTACTCTAAGCTGGGGAACCGAGGTGAAGTAATAATCGGTTGAGGTGTGTGAGTGGTACCAATGTAAAAAATATGGAAGCCTCACAACTACTGAACCAAATGATGATCATCAACCGAGTAAGAGCAAGGCTGTGGCTATAAAAACTAAAAGTATGCCTCATATTTGAATCGCTTTAGCGTCGACTAGAGCGCTCTTGATCGTCAATTGTACCGCATACAAATTTCCTTGCCATATGTACTCCAAATACAGTTTGAATCTCGGTTTGAGTAAGCAGGAACTGTCGGAAGCGGAGCGTTTTTTGATCAAAATTTCTACATTTGTAGTATAAAATACAATAAAATTTATATTTGTGGATTCTGCTACACATAACTGTCAAAAACCCGCAGTCTAAAGCTAAGGCGAAGGGTAAAAAATAATGTAAATTTTTGAAGTATACGGTTTGATTACTATATAATAGTGATATTTTGAAGTTTTTTTTCTTCCCTGCTTCGCATATCGTTACATTACTCATGGTTGATCATTTTCATTGTTACTCATGGATGGTACATGAAACTATCAGTTTGTCAGTTGTCTAATAATATGCTCGATTCTACGTACATAATTGTGCCCTGTAGTTCATTGCACACAACATTATGAAAACATGTGAAGTAAACACAAATTTGTGCAGGACCAATCTAGAGTGCCGCCGTGTCTGTTTTTCGCACTTGTGTTTGCACAGAGACGACAAGGGAGAGTGCAATCGTTAATGCCCAAAGAGACGAGAGCAAATTCGAAATGAGGTGCTAATCTCGAATACTCTTCTGGAACGATTTCATTTTGACACCCATATTGCTAGGGTTCAATTCAAATCATTTTCTGGACATCCGTGACCCCATGGGAACCTGCTCCGGAATAACCGTTTCAGGATCAATTCACCGGATTGTCATATGGCAATCACACACATTCCTGGGTATCTTTCCGCGACTTTCAGTATCATTGAAGTCTTTTATAAGTATAACATTTTCGAAACATGGTTCCGAAAATTTAGTTTTCCCGGAGACTGGTGCTGTCTATCGATCATATGGAGAAAGTGGTTGAGTTCCTGAATCCAAAGCTGGTAAAATATTCCAAATCGGTTGGATAATTCCATAGTAACGCTCATTTTAGTTTCGTGGGTAAAAATGTTCCCTGTCGGTCCCTGTTTTACTTAATAGAATAAATCAGAAGCCCCTCCTCGTGCCCCCCAGCTATGCCCTCAATGTTTTCCTGCTAGATGATAAGTATTAGCGAGATATGAGATGTCACAAAGCCGCAATATCCTACTATGAAAACATAATAAAATATCACGTTTTGAAATCGAAAAAGGCAACTTTGTTCCCTGTTGGACACATAACGGTTAATTGTTCGACCTGAGGAATAAAATGATGTGTTGTATTAAAAAACAATTTTAAATCACCTATGCTTTTTGAATAAATATTTCAACCGCGAATTTCTTGGACGCGGTAAGAAACTGTTGTCATTTCGTAATAATTGACGCTCATCATGTCAGAAGGGCCTAACTCGAAACGTGAACGTGAACATTGGTTGAAAATTTCTCGCAAAAAACAGCTCAATCACGCAATTCAACTACATCATCCGGTAGAACAAACTATTCTTTACCAATTGCCGCAGATGGATTACAGTAGAGAGCTAATATTCGAGAGTAATTGACGTACAAAGCCAGGGTCGTAGTAAGCTTTTGTCAAAATATTCAAAATGAGAAACTTAGGAATGTAAGTTTAAACTTGAAAAGATGTTGAGAACCCGTATCGTAGTATCCGTTCGACGGACATTACGTGCGCAGCGCGCACTAGCTCGCGAGTTGCGTCTTCTTTCGCCGACACCGACCAAATAAATCCTTTGAAAGTCGCAGGAACATCTGAGTGGTTTGTGCCAATCGCGATTGATACCTTTCCTAGTTCGAAAATCAAACTCACGCGTTCGAAGATATTATATACGGTTTAGCAGGCAAGGAAAGTTCGATCTGTCGTTTGCGAAAAACTTTCGGTGTCAACACAAGAAACCGTTCCGGCATTAGGAACCGTTGATAGCTGCGCTGATGAACGATTGTGATGTTTTTTTCCGGTTATGATCTTATAAGTATGGATCGTTGGACGACAGTGTATCGTTCGTGGTAGATTAGAATTTTTACACTACACAAGTTTTGGATAATAACTGGCTGAGGTTCAACCAGTATATGCTAGATAGGGTTACTGCCCCCATATTAATCTCATTGTTCCTATATTCATCCTACGATGAATCCAACAATTGGGCAGTAGAAGGATCGGTTTCGTTTTCTAACAATGTTTGCTTACGTTAAATAACTACAACAAAGATTACTAACTTATTCTGTCACGTGTATATCGTTTTATTTCAAGTAGGATGAATTGCAAAGTGATGAGATTAATAAAGGTACATCTTCCCTATTGATGAAAATTTCTTCCTGATTTAAATCTATTCGAATCTGACTCATTATACAGAATCATCAATGCAGAAGCAACACATATTGACATGAAAATACTTGGGCTTCATCTGACCGAACTATTTCCAGGAACCTTCCTAGTATTGACTGTGTTTAGATTAGATAGATATTGGTCGACATTCAAAGCCATTGTTTACGTTTTGAGTCCACCAACAAACACCAATGCATGAATTTGTAGTAGATCGTATGGCAAGCACAATGATACACTATGCCCAGGGAAGTCGAAAAAGTTTCCAATCCGAGAGATTTCCTCGACCGAACCGGGAATCGTACCCGCCGCATCCGGCTTAGTAAACCGTGCTCCTACTGAGTTATCTGAGGCCCCACCCTTTAGACATGTGTTGTGTGCATTTATAATTAGTTAATTTTAATGGCCGCGTTCTCTTGTTTATCTTTATCTTCCAGCATTTGCTTTGCGATTCATTGGTGTGCTTCTAAATGCCTGAACCATCAGCAGAAAAACGTTGATATATTGTGCACAAATCCCGAGTAATTCAGGATTATGGCCCAAAAGCCAATTGTAAAAAAATTCTTTAAACGTTGATTTCCCATGAATCATAAGGCTACTGCGTTATTCACCCACACCGCATGGTAGAGCAAACATTCCTCTATCAGATACTGATTCCAATTTGCGAGAATGTTTTGAGATTCGAAAGAAATCGACGTTTTAAGGCATTGTTTATAATTGGCTTTTAGGCCCTATTCATGCATTACTCGAGAAATGGAGTACTGAACCCGGATTGTTACTGAGAAAGTTAGGAAGTTAAGTGAAAAAGTCATGCGAACAGGGACCAAAATTTTCAGTGATGATAACTCGTTTGTGGATAAATCGAAAGTGGGACGAAAAGAAGGTGTTGCTATTATTCGTTCGAATAAATGTACCATCTGATCAAAAATTACCCGGACTGGTATGGATTTAAACTGCGCACGTAAACCGAATCGGTATTTTTTTTTTCTTAAGTGGGTACAACATATTAATGACTATCTATCCCAACCTTGAGCGGGATGCGATAATTTTTTGCGATCAGGATCCTGCAGTCTTTTGGCCAGATCTTGCATCTTGACATAACGCGAAATCAATGGTAGAATTGGATACACCCAAGAATGTGACATTTGTTTGAAAGGACTTGCATCCTCTTAATTGTCCGCAAATTCAACCTATTGAAGAATTTCGAGCATTGTTGAAACATGACTCCGCTGCAGAAACCTGCAGTTGGAGAAGCATTGAAAGAACGTGTGAAAATCAGTCGTCAAAAACTGTCTGTGCCGAATCTTACGAAGAGCGTTCGCCTGTTGTGCTAATCTAATATTAACAGGATATTCAATATTTCCAAATGCAATTTGGATTGTTTTCACTAAAAACTGGTTGCCTCCATGCTTTTTGGAGCAGTCTTTATTGTTTACTGCAAGTGTGCACACGTAGGGGGACGAACGTTATTTAAGAAAATCAACTATACAGTACGACGATAGATGACTCTACTAAACAATTTTGAGAATACGAAATTTCTAGCCGTTGAAAAACAGCTTAAAAGTTACATTTAATTTCTGCTGCTGGACCGGAAATATTATAATATTTCACTTGTATGAAACAATCTTTCACCTATTCACTCGATTGAACTTATGAAATTTTACTCTAGCAGTAAGGGGCTATTCATAAACCACGTAGACTTTTCTGGGGGGATGGGGGGTCTGACCAAAGTCTACGATTCATACAAAACTTCAAAAAAAAGTATGGAGAAAAGTCTACGAGGGGGGAGGAGGAGGGGTTTGAGATTTTCAAAGAAGCAAGGTTTATGAACAAGCCCTAACAATATTTATTTATTTTTCTGAACATCTGAAACAGAAAACAATGACTCGCTTGACTTTTTTTTCTAGAACAAGTTTGTCAACAAACACTCATTACACTGCCTTGGATAATTTGCCTAGTTTGAAAGCGCACAGTAATTGAAATATCCACGTTACGTTTAAGGAGCAAAAATGCCATTAGAGACACTTTCTTTGTTCAATTTGTGGCACATTTTGGAGTGCAGGTGTGGTAAATGAAATCTTAAAGGAAAAACAACCTCACGCGAGTTTTACCACACTATGACTATCACTCACATCAAACGAGGAAAACTTTTTAAACTTTGCAATTTCCAGAAGATAATCGCCGGAATTCGGAGTGACATCTGTTACTCTATTGATTAGCTGAAAATATCTTAACAGAGGGATTTAGCCGTTCTATGCAAACTAAAAAGAGTCCACCCTTCTATGAGTATTTTCGCAGCGTCGTGAGTGTGCGACGTTTTTGGTTGTTTACATTTACAGGGTGCGGCAGGAAAAAAGTGCGAAAATGTTTTAACTTTAATATTGGGTTAGTTTGTGAACAAATGACGCATTTCTGTTGACCGTGTATATGTTCATATTGACTTTCGAATGCTTCATCAAAACATCGGATTTGCAAATTTGTGAAATTGTAGCTAAAGAAGTAATTATGAGTTTACTGCTCGCCTAGAAGACGCCGAAAAAGATTGCCAAAGTGGTAGGGTATCATTTGGCCACAGTTTTAGCGCATCAAAAAGTCTCTATAGGATGACCCTAAGCAGCGGAAGCCGGGAAGTGGAGGTCCGCGGTTTGCACGTACGCCAAACGTGATCCAATCGTTCCGTGCAAAGATTGCTGGCAACCCGGTACGTTCCATCAGGAAACTTGTCAAGGAAGCCAACATTTCTACAAGAAAACCATGCGAAGAATCATCAAAGAAGACTTGCACGCATCTTCCAGGGCTAGAGCTAAACGCCACTTGATTATGGAGCGGGTGAAAAAACTACGAATGACGCTCGGAGAGATTGCTTTCTCTGTTGCAGAAGTAAAATATTATAATCCTGTTCTCCGACGAAAAGCTATTCAGCATCGATGCTGTATGCAAAAGCCGCACATCACAGATCGGTTAATTTCACCGAAGAAACTTGATGATATTCCCGAGAAAGTGAAGTTTAAGTTCCAAACCATGTCATCATGTTTGGCTTGGTGGCGTCCAACGGTTCCAAAATCCCGCCTGTTTTCATTGATGCTGGTACTAAATTAAAACCGAAGAGTAGATCGGTATTTAAAGGACCAAGTGCTTCCCTGGATGAAGGCCAACTTCTCTGAGGATCAATACGTTGTACTACAGCAGGATGGAGCGCAATGTCACACGGCAATTCGGAGCCAACAATGGCTGATGGAAAACATGAAGTTTTGGCCGAAAATATTGTGCCCCTCTAGCAGCCCGGACCTTACCCCGTTGGATTATTCGAATTGGGCGTATGTTGGAGCACAAGCCTGAAAAACATCCACACCCTGAAGTCTCGCATAACGCGCACATGACAGTCAATGTCGGCGGACTGCGTTCGAAAGGCGTGTTCTAGCTTCCGGCGTCGTCTTGAGGATGTCTTTGATAAAAATGGAGCACACAGATCGAGTAAATCTGTTTGAAATGACCTAATAAAGAAAACTGAACAAGAAAATGTTAATATTACTACTTAAATTAGTTGAAAATGGGATTTGAAAGAAATAGCATAAATTTTCGCATTTTTTCCTGCCGCACCCTGTAAAGAAGTTTTTGGTTGTTGGTGGCGATTGTTTGGTTGGGTTTCTCTGTAACTTTTACGTATGTAAAATATGTGCAAATCGTTGGGTTAGATTTATATACATGAGTATCTACAACTTCAAAACGCCAGTGTAGTTCGAGTTCGCAAGCAACAAATCTTAAATTGTGGGACGATTTAAACTGAATTTCCTATCGCTTGGATGGAAAGGAATCGTTGTTTTGAACCACGTTTATGTGAAGATCCGTAGAATCACATATCACAAAACAAATTTTTATCACATTATCAGCATATTAGTTATTGAAGCAGTAGACGCGTCGTTCTTTGTGGTTCCTTCAAAAATTCTAAGTGGCGGTGAAAATCGGCTATAATGGCGATTATAGCGTCCTTCACCTTAATATGCACCACTCGTTTGAGCACAGCTCAATCTTAGAGTTGCTTCTTAAATACAGCATTGAAACTATATTCATAAGCATTCATGCCATGCAATTGCGTTCAACTAACAAGAAGGTCAACCGAAGATTGCAACAATAATTAAACACTCAAATGTTTGCTATTTTGTCCTCGATCATACACTTGCAGGTAAGCCATTAGTAACTAATCCACCACAGAGCAATGATGCCAACAATACTAAAAAATCTGCAAACTAAGCGCCAACATTTCAATTTGGAAGTCTTACTTCCGAACACAGTTGTAAAGTAACTTTCCCTAAATCCCACGGTTTGATCGTTGAAATAAGGCGCTGGATGCCAACATGCGTACAAGCTAAGCAATCATTACCACCTTTCCGGATACGCGTTTGTCCGGGATGCGGATGCTGCTGGGTTGTTTGGAATGCGCTCTGCGGGGGCATCACGTAGGTTGGTAGGTAGATTTGCTGATGCATGTGCTGCTGCGGGTAGTTTGGTTGCTGTTGTTGTTGTTGTTGCTGCTGCTGCTGTTGTTGTTGCTGCTGCTGCTGCTGCTGCTGCTGTTGTTGCTGCTGTTGCTGTTGTTGCTGCTGTTGCTGTTGCTGTTGTTGTTGTTGCTGCTGCTGCTGCTGCATTTGCACCGGACCGGGTGTCTGCGGGGTGTGAGGGCTAGAAGACGTGTGACTTTTAGAGAATAGGTAATGAAAGACCAGATTAGTACTTGGATGAGCGCCCTTCAGTGCAAAGATGGTTTGCGATGTGCAGTTTGTTAGTTGCGGAACTGATTCCGTTTGGATGTTCTTTATGTAATGGTACACCACCGAATGAGATTGCGTCCTACTGAAGTGACCCAACGAAAGAAGCACAATTTTTTTTTATCGTATAGAACCAATGAATGAACAGAAAGAAGCAACCACAACCTTCAAATAACAGGTTGAATATTTACACTTACCGTGAGGGATTGGGTGTACTGGGACTGCGAGGTGTGAAAGGCTTCGCTGCAGGATTTAGGGTGAATGTTTTCTTCGGTGCGACCTTTACTTCAACATTACTACTTCCGGTGCTGGTGTCCGGCGAAGTGATTTGAATCTGGCTGCTGAGGCTAGAACTGTTAGCAGCACTGCTATTACTGCTGGTTGAAGTATTCATCTGACTGACCGATCCTGGGCTGCTATTACTGTGAATAGAAGACGCTGATTGTGGGGGCGAGCTCGTTGCAGATTGTTGCAAGGATAGTGGCTGTGGTGGTGGTTGTTGCTGTTGTTGCTGCTGTAGAGGAGGTTGGGGTTGTGGCGGTTGCTGAGGTTGTGGAGTTGGAACCATGTGTTGAGGTTGATGAACAATTCCTGATGGGGTTTGGGAAGATTGGTTTTGCTGTTGTTGTTGATGGGGTGAAGGTTCAGGATGTTTCTGGTTCTGTGAGATTGGCGGTGAAGATTCCATTGGTGGTTGGTTGGGTGATGTGTGATCCTGCTGCTGTTGTTGTTGCATTTGCTGGATGTTGTGTTGCGGAGGTGGCTGCTGATGGACACTCTGAGGGTGTTGTTGAGGAGGTGCCAGCTTGAAGTCTTGGCTGAATTTCCGTAAATTGTCGACAACCTGGCGCTGTGGTTGCGGTGGTGGTTGTTGCATTTGCTGCTGCTGTGGTGGAGCAGGACCTCCAACGTTTATGATCGGTGCAGAGAGCACTACAGGATGTTGTTGCATCACCACCTGCTGCTGCTGCTGCTGAATCTGCTGAGTGTCCACGGGCGGTGGAGGCATGTGAGTCGCGTGATGGGGATGGGTTACATGCATAGGTGGTTTACCCATCGCTTGCATCTGGCCAGATATTGGCTGAGGGCCAAGCGAAGGCGGCGGTTCATTGTAATTGACCGTGGCCGCACTCGGATATTGCCGCATGGTGCGCTGAGGCAAAGGCTTAGTGTTACTATTTACATTCATGCTACTACTATTCGACATGTCCCGTCCACCGTCTCCGTTCATTTTGTTCAAATTATTGTTACTATTTACAACCGGGGCTTGACCGTGCTGCGGCGGTGGTGGCTGCTGTGGCTGTTGTTGATGTGGTTGATGTTGCACGTGACCGTACACTGAAATGAAGTCAAGGAAATTGTGTTAATCAAATGCTGTGATTGTGGAAATAACAGGACTAATTTCAGAAGCTTAGAAACCCCTTTGAGCCCGATTGTCTTCGTATAGATTCCTAGCATTCCAGCGATGATTGATTAACTTTACAACAACGTTCTTACCGTACTGTGATGCATGCGGGGGTTGCTGCTGCATTCCGCCGCCTCCGTGTTGATTACTTGGTGGCGGCTGATGTGGCTGAGATTGTACCTGTTGTGGTTGTTGTTGTTGTTGTTGTTGGGGTTGCTGTGGCTGTTGCTGCTGTGGCTGTTGCTGCTGTGGCTGTTGCTGCTGCTGCTGTTGTGGCTGCTGTTGCTGTTGCAGTGGCTGCGAAGGCATTGACATATTCGGATAACTGTTTTTATGTGGCGCTTGTGGGCTCAGTGGTTGTTGAGTTGGTGGTGGCTGCTGTTGCTGCGATGGCGGTCCACCGTTATTGGTCAACGGAGACGGAGTGCTGCGAACAGTTAACTTACCAATCTGTCCGGTCTTGCGTTTGGCCGGAACAATGTATTTTACGTTCGATGGCATCACTCCACTATTATTATTAGTGTTACTCTTATCGTTCATACTATTAGAACTTTGTGCTGGGGAAGTGGCTGACGACGGCTGCGGACTGGTATTGTTTGGCCTAACGACAGCCGCAAAAGCTGTCTCTTCGTCACCGTTTTCCAAGTCAATACGGTCCTTGTATATTGGATTATTTTCTATTTCATTTGCGATCCTTTCCGCTTCCGATTCCTGAACTTTGAATTCATCGGAATCTTTCTTTGTTATCTGAACCGTGTAGCCGGTTAGTGACTGATCAAACGTCGACTGTACTCCGTAGATCGTCTCATTCTTGTGGAACATATCATTCACATCCCATCCATTGGAGTTTGCGTCCAGTTCCAAGTTGAACTCGCATTCACCGTTCAGTGCTCCACTTTCGTCCCACGGTTCGAGTTCCCGTTCCTCAGGTCGACCGTTGCCGTTGCAGCGGGAAATGGTGGTGTCCGTCTGAAATGTGTCTTTGGTGGCGTAGTCTAGGTCGACGTCTTTGGCAGCAATACTGACAATATCGCAGGGCTTGAAGATGAGCCGATCGACTACCGAATCTACAATAATTTTGCTTTCGTTGTCCGGACCGATCTCAATGCGATGTGCCATTTCCAGCACAACCTGTGGAAAGAAGTTGAATTTAGTGTTAAACTTTGTTGTTATGGGAATTGCGTGTGATAGGTATGTTGTTTCAAGTGGTATCAACAAGCCATGGGTATAATACTCTAAATCGATATAAGCATGTATCTTTCGCGAATTTTCAATTGTAGTGAAATACTGCTAAGTATGTAAAGATATATGAACACTCAATCCTATCGCGCCAGGTAAAATGCACAACATAAAAAGAAAAGACTAGACATGGTCTGAAAGAGGCTCGTATCAAAAATATAATATATGGATACTACCTAAAGCATGCTCTTCGAGGTGCCAATTCAAATATTGGTGCATAATTACATAATTCAAAGTTTTATGAAAGGAGAAAGCACGTTCCTCTAATCTAATCTGCTAGAAGAGCAATGCAAATAACTGCAGCATAAACATCAAATATCCTATAAGGTATACATTTCTAGAACGCGATATTTCTTTTTTCATATTTCTAGAACGTGACAGCATCTACCTCACGTTTTCAACCTCCATCATTCACCGTTCAGTTTGTCAGCAAAGATTCAAGACGGTTTTCTGTGCACTACTGCTCAACATAAGCTCAAAATGGAAATCTTGGCGAGGAAGATTTGACCTATTTAACTAAATATATTATGCACATCGACGACTGGCAACGGCCAGAGCAAGGGAGCACCACTACTAACCTGAAACTGTGACGAGAACGTCCGGAACACTCCTTCGTATATGACACCGGATGCTGTCTGGACTTGCACAATGTTGCCGACGTGTGATGTGGCCGCATGCATAAACAGTGCATTGTTGTAGATGCCATCCGCGACGACCGAGCGCTGCCGCTGTGTCCTATGGGGAAAATAGGGAAGAAAAATTAGTTTAGGTTTAGTAACGACACATGTTAACCCGTAACGCTGGTAGATCACCTTTTCGTGGTGCGTTACGGGGTATCAGATCTACCACCGAACCCTAGTCTGAATTAATTCAAACTAGGGAACATATTTGTTTTTGTAATCAAAGGAACATATATTAGTCCTTATTACATTTTATGTCTTGTGAAAAGTGACAATACTCGGATTGAGCCACCGAGGATGAGCTTGGAATAAGGGAAACATGGTTAGTATTCATTTATGTGAATTCTCATTTTTCTATTTGATGTTCTATAGTTTGAATTGGTTATGACTAGGGTTCTGATGCATGGTCAGTATCGGAGTTATTGTTTGTTTTGTTTGCAATGAATCCGGTTTTGACGGATAAAGGGGCGCGCCTTTGAAGAGTACTGTCGCTCACAAAGGGTTTAAATAGCGGAAACTTTCAATAAAACTCGATTCATTGCCAACAAAACAAACAATGACAACTGTAACAACACCGAATACTTCATCATTTCTCAATAGTGATGAATTAACTCGACATGCACTAAACAAAGGATACGGGATATACTACAATAGATCAAATTACTGGTCGCAGTGGTTTATGTCCCGAACAGAGGAAAAAAAATAAAGGGTGTCCACGATGAAATTGCCACACACAAAATTGATTCGCAAAATTCGAGTTTTCATCCGATTGCCATCAAATTTTCAGGGATTGAGAAATAACTATTAAACTTCATTTTACCATTTTACTCGTATTTTATTTACAGTCCATACGCAAATGCCCGCACCTTGGCCTTAACCCCGGCCATAAGATTCTGCACAACCTGTGAATCAACCGTTTTTTGCATGTAAACCCATACTTTCTTCAGTTCCTCGACTGTCTTCACTACCTTAGGTCGTTTAAGAAGGTGCTGCTTCATAATCGCCCAGTACTTCTCGATGGGGCGGAGCTCCGGAGTGTTGGGAGGGTTGAACATTTTCGGCACGAAATTGACCTTATTGTCCGCATACCACTTCAGCACGTCCTTGGAGTAGTGGCATGAGGCCAAATCCGGCCAGAAGATTGTTGGGACGTTGTGGGCCTTCAGGAGAGGAAGCAGCCGCTTCTGGAGGCACTCTTTTATGTACACCTGTCCGTTCATCGTGTCCTGGGTCACGAAAGGTGCACTCCGCTTCCCGCACGTGCAGATGGCTTGCCAAACCAGGAATTTCTTCGCAAATTTGGACATCTTCTGAGTGCGGACATGCTCCGGAACGCTGAACTTATCCTTGGCCGTGAAAAACAGGTTGCCGGGGATCTGTTTGAAGTCGGCCTTCACATATGTTTCGTCGTCCATGATGCAGCATTCAACTTTCGTCAGCATGTTGAGGTACAACTTCCTGGCACGGGTTTTGGCGGACTTGTTCTGCTTCTCGTCGCGATTAGGGGCCTTTTGTACCTTGAACGTTCGAAGCCCAGCCTTAGTTTTGGCCTTCTGGACAAAACTTCGGCTTAGGTGCAGCTTCTTAGCCACATCCCGAACGGAGGCGTTCGGATTTCGGTTGAAGGCCCCAACTACGCGGTTGTGATTTTTGGTGTTGTACGGAATACTTTTCCTTCACTTCTGGGCTTCCGATCGGTGATCAACCGTTCCTCGAACCGCTTAATCACTCGCGACACCGTGGAATTCGCGATTCCCAACGTTTTAGCGATGGAACGATGCGAGAGATCCTTCTTCTCGTGATGAATGTGCAAGATTTTATCACGCACGAGCTGTTCTTTCGACTCCATTTCCGCGAGTTTTGATCACAGGACTTTAAACTTGCAGGATGTAAATAATGCACTATGAACTAAATCCAACCAAATTTTCATTAAATTCTACCCAACGGTTAAAAAGTTAGAGCAATTTCATAGTGTGGCAATTTCATCGTGGACACCCTTTATATCTACGAATCCCTGTGACAATTTATGATACCCAAAAAATTATTTTTTTAAAAATTTTTTTTGACATGAATCCACCAAACTGCCCTGAACTATGTCTAATCAAAATTATTGGGCCATGATGAAGCGGGAACTCAGCAGTAAAGGATGCAAATGACATGCGTAGGAAGTGGCTAAAAAATGAGAAAAAGGTATCGGATACAAGCTCTTATGGACGGAGTGAAGCGCGACACTTTCTTACGAATCTTACGAAACACCCTCCAATAATTGATCCAATGTTAGTGAATTGAGCTTAATACATGTATAAAACCGCCTTGCATATTTGGTTTTTAACCGATATGTACATGAGATTTTTAAGTAAATTATCTGTATTGCAATAATTTCGTGATCGCCCTTTTTTTGTCCTTCATCATCGACCCACCCACTGCTCATGATGACCTTGTGACGAAAAGTAGCAGCAAACTGGATTTCGTATAAACGTTTCTTAGATGCATTTAGCTTATGGAATGTTACAAGCAGTGATAATCCAAGGAACTGCAGCTTGGATATCGCATTCTCTGTTCATGCAGTCTCCCCTTATCATCTCCGAAGGAAAATCTAATAGAACTGTAAGCGAATCTTCCATTCCCCGATTGGATGTTCTACGTAAATCCTTCTCGCGATGTCGAGTTGAATCAAGTTTTCAGAGAATTCTGTTTAGAAATCTGAGCGGATTCTACTCAGGATGTCTCTGGAATCTCGGATGTTGAGTGAATTTTACTCAGATTTTAAGTACAACATTCTGAGTAGGATAAAGCTGACTCTGGTTGAAAAAATGTGTTGTTCGGCATTGCAATGATATTTGCTTTGCATTTTAAGCAAAATTTAAAACGAGATTTTCTACAAATTTAAATTTGTTCAGTTTTTTTTTGCAATTTAAAGAGCAATTCAATCTAGATCTTTTTTCCGGGATTCAGGTTAAAAATATCAAGCTAAGAAGTTTCTCGTTCAGCTTCTAAAAAGCTAAACAATTTTGTCGAGTTATTGGCTAATTCTGCACTGGAAATTATGCTCAGTATTCTACGTGAATCCGTCCGTCAAGAATTCAGTTAATATTTTGATTAGGATCATTAAAGTATAGGTTCTTCAGTAGTTTATAATAAAAAATGCATAATAAATGCGAGTCACAAAATTTTCGTGCATTTTAAGACATGTACTCACTTACAGAATCTTTCCTTCGTTTACTCACAAAATGTTGCCGATGAGTGTACAATATATACTGATTTCTAGGGACCATTAGCTGCTAAAAAAGCTAGAATTACTTTTTTGGCAAGTGCTAGAATAGGTCGTGCAGTAAACATGGTGCACTTATGAAAAATACGCAACTGGTAGTGAAATGTCTTTTGTCTTCTATAAATACACGTGATGGATTTGAGTAAACACGTGGAAACTCGTAGGGAATGATCTGTCATATGCATCCATCGAACCATTCTGAACTGCCGTTCTGAGAAAATCACCATGAAACTCTCACATGCGCCTTGCATGTTACCAATTACTAGTACCTTCTCACCTTTCTCCTGTTCTCTTACCTATCCCCTAACCGTGAGCTCTGGATCTGCACCACTGAAATAAGCTAACACCATGACAACGACCCGGAGTCCTTGGAAGTGTCTGAAACCTGCAAAGGATTTTCAGACACTTGAGAGGTGTTAAGTGCTCTTAAAAACGCGGAGCAAAACAGGTAATTGTTATCCATTTGCCTCTTTATCCATACATTTTGACCCTGCACACTTAGAAATTATGAATTTTACAAGAGACGTAATTCGTGTTTGTAAAAAGTCGGGGAACGTAACGAAAGATTTCGTGTAAAATTATGTCTCCTGGAACTGACACATACGCAATTCGACGAAAGATGTGTCTGATTGAATTTATTTTCTCATCTCTTTCAACTCATTCTTATATGCTAAAGGACGCTTGCATGTTTCGGTTTCAGGGGACAGAAATTTACATGACATTTTGGTAGTGTGTACATCAAAATAAAATTCAAGCAATAAATAAAGAATGGTGTATAACCCTAACGAATATGTATCTCTTTCAGCAAAATTTTCAAATACAAGGTAAGAAATCAAATGACCATGCCGAGATATACTAAATATTCATTACGTAACATATAACGAGGAAAGGGAGGGGCCATCAGGGCACCCAAGTGAAACGATCAAGGGAGCCTTGGACTGCCTCCCCTTAATTTCAACATTTCACGGAACGAGGGCGGGCTCTTCAACCCCTCTATTGGGTTTATTCTGTTAATCGAGGGCTCAATTGCTGTGAGTGTGAGCTTGCTTTTGGAAAGAGATGTTGTTCTCTAAACTCGCAAGTTTCACGTAGGTGCCTCTGCTTACGGGAAGGCCAAAAGTTTTGGCACTTCATACAGGAGCTTGATGATCACAATAGAATCCTGATCAAATCGTTTTTCAGATTATTCATACCACTGCTATGCACAACTGCCATATAAGACAACATTGTTTGTTCTGTTGAGTGGATCTTTCCCAGAGTGATGAGCAAACGATTTCAATCGAACCCGATTTTTCATCAGTGTTCCCAACGAATTCTACTTAGGATTCGAATTGAGCTATGTTAAAGATTCTGGGCATATCTAGTACAGGTTGAGATAATTATTATTATTATTATTTATTTTTGACACTTTACCACTGCTTTGGCATTCGTGTCATAGGTTGAGATAATATTTTTCAAGGATTGTGAGCGAATCTTTCTCAGAGAAATTATCCATCTCTAGATTCTGATATCATCCAAGACGTATTCGAATTTGTAATCGTATAATGCTACGTTACACGGACCTGCTTAGGATTTTATGCTTTGCTTTGAATTACGATTTAATCATTTCCAAACTTTTCAGTGAGTTTCAATAAGAAGTTATAATGCTGATTGCAACATTTTGTGGTAATCTTCCATGGTATTTTATTCTTTTATGGGATTTGGAACAAATTCTATTTCAAATTAAAACCGTTCAAACCGTTTTTCTACTATTTTAAACTTGTTGAGAGTTGTTTTTTACAATTGCACCCGGGTTTTCTCGGGATTTCGATTGTATTCAACAAAGAATTCTTAAAAATTTCAGCTATTGAGTCCCAACAAAATAATAGGGTCATGCGTAAAATTATTAAGCTAAGGATTTTATTGTTCAGCTTCTAATCAGCCCAAATAGTTTAAAGCCTTATTTGCGAATCCTGCACTGGAATCTGATACATTCTTTCAGGATCTTTAAATTATGCTAAGCATTCAACGCAAATCCGTCGGGTATGAATTCAGCTCGGATTATTATTTCGGCTAGCGTCACAAACGGCGGTGATATTCATCGACGTGAAACGGAAAACGAAAACGTCTCGTATCTTTTACCTCATTCTTATGTCCCAAAGGCCGCTGGCATGTGTCGGTCATGATGTTCCGAAATTCACATCATTGTGTTTGGCAGTGTGTACATGCTCTCCCAATAAATCTCAGTCTCAAAATTCCGGTATTACCTAAAAATCTAAGCTCAATAGATAATATGACCATCATCAAATGGTTTTCTATATCGACGATTTTGGAGGAAGGGATGGAGGTTTAAGTACCTATTTTTTGGAAAATATTATTTATATAAAAGAAAGCCAGATATTTCTTAGCAGCTGATTTGTTTCTTATATACTTAATATTTTAAAAACTGTTATATGACGGGTGTTCAATAAAAAATGAGAATGATTTCAATACCTTTCTGTAATTAAAGTAAAGAGCGTAATTATTTTTCTCTCCAAGAGAATTGCTCTCTGGACTCCCTAGAAATGGGTGGCATGTTTCTTTTCGCTCGGGTGCTGTCAGTTCAATCGAAGATGGCGTCGAAACAGCAAGCACTCCGCGAGCGTGTTGTACAGTTTTACGAAACGCATGGTCATCGTGGAAGTTTACGGTAGACCACTTTCGAGACGAACACGTGCCCGTGAGTACAGTTTATCGGTTCCTGACATCCCTGAGCGTGGAGCAGAAAGCCGATAGCGGCCGTCCGGCGAAGATAATGACGAAGAAGAAGAAGGAAGCGTCGAAAAAGCTGTTCGACAACAAGGACGGAACGAGTTTGCGTGACGCCGGCCGAAAATATCACTGCTCCCATACCTTGATTCACCGAACCCTCAAGATGGAGGACATCATTTGTCGGAAGAAGACTTGGTCCCCCGAGTACACGGACGAGCAGATACCGACCGTGAAATCGCAGTGCCGGTGGATGACGAAGAACTACCGCGGGACGTCGTTCGTGTTGGACGACGAAAGTTACTTTCCGCTCTCGAAGACTCACATTCCAGGAAATGACAGCTACTATTCCAGCGACAAGTCGGCCACATCCTCCGAAGTAAAATATAAGTTTAAGCATAAATGTGAAAAAAAAAAGTTATGCTGTACATCGCCATATTGGACAGGGGGATTTCAAAGCCGTGGTTCAAGCCGAGCGGTCTAGCCAATCAACAAATGTACCAGGAGGAGTGTCTTGAAACAAATTCTTCTGCCGTTCTTAAATAAGCATCATGCGGATGGGAAGTACGTCTTCTGGCCGGACAAGGCGTCTTCCCATTATGCCAAGAAGACGCTGGAGTATCTTGAGCAGAAAAAGATACCGTACGTGCCGAAAGAAAGGAACCCGACCAAGTTGCCCCAATGCCGTCCCATTAAGGATTTTTTCGGCCTCCTTAGTGTCCTAGTGTACAACAATTATTCGCGGACCAAGGATACGAAGCAGCTGACCACGAGGATCCGGAATTGTATCCGGAAGATGGACGTCAGTGCCGTCCAGCGCTCTTGTGCGAGCATCGCGATTAAGTTGCGTCGTACGGCTGACCAGGGCCCCTTCTCCAATATTCATTGATGTTTTTTTGAAGAATAAACATTATGTTTTTAATTTAAAAAAAATACTGAATTCATTGAAAAAAAAATTTTCCCAGGAATTTTGCAGTGTTTTACAGAATTCCACAGGTTTTCCCGGTAACAGGAGTTTCCTGATTTTTTTTTTCCGAATTTCCCGGTGAGTGACCGCATTGTGAACTTATCTTCTGAAGATGTTTCTTCTTCGTGTTTTGATTCGTTCAGAAGACTAGTAATAATGGGCACTTTGTAAATATTTCAGGAAATATCGAATACTTTAATGAGAATCGTAACGAATCGAAACATAATATGTTTCTGTAAATTTTTTGATGCATTTACTTACTAAGCAAACCTTGAACATATTGCTACGGAAATTTAAGGATAATATTTTAAAACAGTGTATTTCAGAAATGTTTTACGGATATTGTGACGACGACTCATTTACCGACATTTTTTTTTTCGATTTTCGTATTTTGTTGACGCTGTTCTAGAAAAAAAAAGCAGAAAAATAAACGTATAAAACCAAACTGATAACACATTAGAATAACATACAAAACATGTGGTAAACTATATCGGGATTGAAAGACAATCGAGTTAAAGAGTCATCGTTTTAATAGCAAACCAAGGTACTATGCAGCAACCAGAAAATGCATTCCTATCAATATTGGGGAAATTTCGACTTCGCAATGTTGACTATTTTTGACAACCTTTGATTTAGTATATTCTTCGGTCAAAACACTGAATATTTTCGTACGATAACTTGTCTATTTAGCTTTAATTTGATTACCGTTCATCTCGGGCAACGGACAAGACTGTTCCTGACTACGATGCATGGCGTACACTACTGTTTGAGGACGTCGGATGCGTTATCGCTTAACTCGCTTGAAACACGCAAAGGACGTCGATAAGGCAATGGTTATCAAACGTGCGGACTTAACCATGCGGGGTAAGATTTTACATAAATCCAGCCAGTTCATCTGTTTCGCTGAAGACGTGTCGGAATGACATTCCTGGTGGCTGCCTAAAGGTTAGACTAAAGGCGAATATGACGAAGACTAAGTATCTGTTAGCAGGAGGAATCGAGCGTGACAGAGCTTGCAAAGGCCGAACATTGCTATGTTCGAGGTGGTGGATGAATTTGTGTACCTCGGGTCATTGGTAACTTTGGATAAAAACTGCAGCAAAGAAATTCATAGACGCATTATTGCCAGAAGTCATGCTTACTATTAACTCCGTAAGATCCCTGAGGTCTACTAAACCTCACCCAGTACTCAGTGTACAAGACGCTGATAATATCGGTAGTTCTCTTGGAGTTTTCGAACATAGCGTACTTAGGACCATCTTTGCTTGAATATGTGAAAACGGCGTTTGAAGAAAACGAACAACGAGCTTGCGCATGGCGAACACAGTATCTTGAAAGTCGCAAAAGCTGGACAGTACAATGGTAGAGGATGTTGTGAGACTGCTGAACAACAATTCCGAAAAAAAATGATGTTTGCCCCGAATCCGGCAAGGTGAGGTGCGCAGCGAGCAAGATGGTCAGACCAAGTGGAGCAAGATCTTGGAAGTGTGGGACACTCCAGGAACAAGTAGTCCTGAATCGAGTTTCATGGCGAAAAACTGTTACCCTGGTGCGTTCCTAATGGGACGTTTTACCTGTATTGAGGTGTGGCCCATTTACTATTGGAACAAACATTTTTGATTCTTACAGCTACCCTAGTGGTCGGATTTGTAAACTATGACATCTTATGTGTTCCCTATAACAATTACAACATCAGAAGTTTTTTTTTCGCGATGCAGTTCGAACGTGTTTCAGAGAAATACAAAATGGAAGAAGAAAGAAGAAAAATAATTGTTCGCAGTCATTTGGAAAACCCTTCGTGGTCAAAACTTGCTAAAATGTTGGGTTTTCCCCGAAATACCGTGAGGCGTGTTTTGAAAAAGTACAGAGAAACTTTATCGGTGGATCGCAAGCCTCAAAGCAAGCGTCGGGCGGATACTGTCAACCGTCAACTGCGGAACAAAGTCATCAAGAACATTAAGGCAAACCCCAACATCAGACCGCGATTTGGCCAAAAAGTCATACCGTGCCTGTAGACAATCAAATAGGGATCAAAAGCAGAACAATGTGGCCAGAATCCGTGCCAAAAAACTGTATGATCAGGTGTTGACAAAATTCAATGGCTGTCTTCTCATGGATGATGAACCTTATGTAAAGGCCGATTTCAAACAGCTACCGGGACAAACATTTTACTTGGCTACGGCTCGGGAAGATGTTCCTGCCAAATTCAAGTTTGTGTTTGCAGATAAATTTGCACGTAAATACATGATTTGGCAAGGCAGCTGTAGCTGCGGTAGGAAGACCAAGATTTTCATCACTGATAAGACATTTAGTTCAGAGCTGTACAGAACGGAATGTCTCCAAAAGCGAATATTGCCATTCATCAGATCCCACAATGAACCTGTCATGTTTTGGCCAGATCTTGCAAGCTGGCATTACAGTAAAAAAGTGCTACAGTGGTATGAAACTAACGGGATTCTGTTTATACCGAAAGAACTCAACCCACCAAACTGTCCCCAGCTCAGACCGATAGAGAGATTTTGGGCTATTATGAAGAAGAAGCTGAATGTGAATGGCAGTGTCGTCAAAAGCATCAATTAATTGAGAACCAAGTGGAATAAGATTGCCAAAACGATGGATGAGAATAATGTGCGCCGGTTGATGAAACGTATTCCGGGAAAAATTCGCAAATTTCTTCGAAATCAAGATGATTATTTTTTATGTATTTTCCCTCTAAAGTTCACATAAAGTCGAACATTTTAGTTAAAACAGAATACTATTTTGTAATGTATATCCGAAATATGCGCAATAGTCTATGTTCCAATTCTAACTGGGCCACACCTTAGTAAGTAAGTAATTGAGGTGATTATTATTCATCTAGTAAGACATTCCGTAATACCATATTTTTCTGAAATTAAATCACTCGCACTTGAAAATGTAGCCTTCTATAGAAGAACTATTTCATACGTAGATTAAATTAAACAAACCCGGATAAATTGTAATGTATAGAGGAGCGGGGATCAAATAAATCGAAGAAACCAAAAATCGTCAGATGTGACAACGCTGGAAATACACTGAGAAAAAAAACCAAAGAAAAATCCAAGAAGGGATCAAATCCCCTATATCGACTTATCAATCAAATTCAATTAAAACGCTTCGAACGTTTTTGACGGTTTGAACGATCCAGAGATATTTTTCGCTTAAAATAGGCAATTGATTCGTATTGTAAAACCATAATAGGAACCTTCTAACAATCCAATTGTTTACTCCTTTTCTTTTTATTTGCGAGGAAAAGACACTTCAAATTTTTATATTGTCCGAAACGCCTTCACATAAAATTTGACGTTTCATGCGTACCATTTTCAATGTATTCCAGTCGTTGATTTTCGCTAAAGTTGAATTTCAGGAACGGACTATATAGCTGACCATCAGACGCACCAAACACTGCCTGCACCGTAAAGTTCTCTGCTTAAAGTAAACCGTTTCTTCGTCTCGCTCCTAATTACACATTCACCCCTGATGCTATGCCACTTCAATTACACTTGATTGTGTTCTATATATGCTTCCGAGCTGCTCCTGAAGCCGCAAGAAGCGCACCAGTTTATTTCTATTTTGACAGAGAACCCACCGCACTACTTATCCGTTACCCCGTGCCGTGCACAGACAACATTCCACGTATTGTCAGAGAAAAAGTCACAACACACCATACCACTACAATGCGGTCAGTTCAGCTCTCGAAAATTTTCTCACAGTATTAAGGGTACTGTTTCTTCTCTCAACTGCGGCTTTTCCACACTCAATGTTAGTTCCCACACGGCTTCCTGCTCTTTGTAGATCCGACTGTCTGCTTTTCCTGCCACCTGCATGCGTCGCACCGCCTCTGGACGATTTTTCAATGTTCCTTCCAGCGAGCAGTATTGATAAAACAGTAATTAATGATTACTCTCAATTTGCGATTTTCCTTTCAATCATCATCGACGGGATCCGCTAGAGGTACCAGCCGGCTCCACCGATACGATTCAATCAAGCACAGAAGAGCACATGAGACAACAATGGCTCGTGAAAAATTCTCTCACACTAACGCACACGCCGAAGACCACCATACTTGGCTTTCCACAATGCGGTCGCCTTCCGCCTATCCTCGTTGGACAAAAAGTCTTGCAAAGAGGCACCCATTTTGTCACACTAGCTATTCGACAGGATTGATTGCACTATTAATTCTGACGCTTAATGCTAACACGATTTCAATAGATGTATATTGACAACACTTCCTATCCGGAGCACCATTGATGAATAAAATAACAAAGTTCGAGCACGCTTTTCCTTCGCTTTGCGTTAAAATGCGGAAAACTGCATTGGAACAAAAAGGTGAGGCTAGGAAAAGTCCTCCTCTTCGCAACTTTTCTTGGAAATAGCTTTTTTTTTTCGTTCTTCCTGTTAACACGTTGCCTCAAAGACACGCTCCTCCTCAGACGGCGGCAGCGGACAGATCTAGTAGGCAGAAGTTGAAAAACTAAAACTCTAAATATATCGCAGTTTTTCTTCGTTTTCTTCACTCAACTCAAGTAGCATATTTTTCTTCCGAGCTTCCGCGAGACAGCGGTCCCTTCGATTCACATGTGAGTGCTGCCCGAAGGCGAAAAAAATGTCAGAAAGAAGATATTTTTCTTCGAACTTCTTTTTCGCTACACACAATTTGTTTCGATTCGTCTTGTCTCTAATTGGTAAATCGCTTAAATTTATATCACAATCAAGTTACAGCAGCGCACAGTATCCAGAGCAACCGAAGGAGCAAAAAGTAACTACGGGACAGACAGTCTTCCCCAGGAGAGTAGAAAGAACCGTCGTTGGCCGATTGATTGTTTTATCGTTTCCTTATCAATTTCAGCGTAAAAATGTACCACAAAGCTCTGGGCTGGTCACGATGAAGCCACGGCGGACTGTAGGATTACAGGATATTTTTTTCCGGATTCCGATCCGATACAGACAGACGGACCGAGCGACCGACCGACACCGATCGTCCGAGCGTTACGTACAGACCGCGAATGAGAGTGAGCGAGAAAAGTGTCCAACTCTACTTGGCTGGCACAATGATGAACGTCGTGGTGCAGGATCGAACGCCAAGGGTAACTGGCAGGCAGGCGGGCCGGAAGGTCGGGGTTTGGGGTTGAACGAGGCAGCAGAAAATTGGAACACGGGAGAGCCGAGTACAACACGGAGAGAGCGTATCGCGAAAAACAGATCGATAGCGTTGGGGAGCCACAGCAGACAGGCACTGTGCCTTACCCTTGCCTAAAGTTTCATTCACTCGCTGTGTGCACGAATCGGATGCATTTTTGTCGGTATTTGCAACAACGGCACCCAGCAGTTTCCAAGCGAGGAATAATACTCACGAGTTTTCCACCATTTTGGGTGTGTGTTTGTGAGTGGCGAGACTTTTCCGGTGGAGCGGTGAGAAGCGAATCGGAAAATGCGGGATGTTTTGTCCAAGTTGGATGTCAAAGCAATGAGATGTGAAATAGCCGGTTGAAATGAGGGTTATCTTTGGGTTGCGGACATTCCAAATTGGATGTAAAGAAACTTTGCACGATATTTAGCAGGTCAATTTATCGATTTTCCTAATCAATTTCGCGGAAACGATTATTCGATCTCGCAATGCAGCGACTCTAGTGAGATGATAGAAACTCCCAGTTGTTGGAAATGGTAGGACTAGTAATGAGTTTATTAAACAATGGTAGTGAAATAAACAATAGTTCCGTTAATGTAACCACACACAGATCAAAAGTTACAATAATCTAATTAAAACAAGGTTAAAACGATAGCCACCCATATTAATAAAAAAGCGTGAGGCATTAATAAAAACTAAAACTAAATAGGGGAATGTGCTCTAATGTGAGTCTATGGATCTAGAGTTCGGCATATCATTAAAAATTGCCTGTCTTTAATTTTTCTTCATATTGATATGAGTGAGACAATAGTACTGTATTTTTTTGATTTTCAGGGTAAAAACAGTGAATTAATATTTACTTCGAATTTAAGGCATAGGCCGAATCCTAGATCCATAGCCCCACATTAGAGCACCCCTAAAGTCTAATAAAATGATCTCGAAACTAAGGTACGATTAAAACATTATTCATGTTAATAATTCTCAAATTTTTACCATGAATATTAATAATTAATCTTTCTTGGGAAACGATATCTCGGTCCTTGACAATCAAACGCTTTGGATTTTCGGGTTCTACATACAGATGGTTCAAAGGACTTCAAATGGTGAGTTGGCAACTTCAAAGGAGGGTGCGACCGACCTCTGGTTGTCATTTTGACAATAGCGAAGTGAGGGGGTGCGACTGAAGATCGTGTACCTTTCAATCATATTGCATATTTTCCATTCTCATTTTATTAATGGTTTCAGCACGCTTTGGAATAATCTTTGCATTCCAGATCCATGTTAGAACCTGGAACAACATGACAGGCATCAAAGGCTCAATTTGTTTGTCAGCATTTCAGCATAACATTTAATTCAAAATTGCACTTCTGAGCTTCAACTACTATATTCAAAAAAGACTGGCATGTGCTTATAAGCAATGTAAGATTTGTGTTTAGTGGTATTATGGTAAGATAAGCTATTTATTTCATTAATCTTCAAACCGGACTCTTCGATCATTCCAATTGCTATATTTGAAATGTTACTAGAACAGTAGAAAGAAAAAAATATTACAACATGTCATATAAAATAATGTCTTTTATTTAAATTTTATCTTTGATATTTGGAATGATCTATTCTGTTTTCAGCTTTTCCAGGACTAGTAGGATATTGGAACATGTCTAATTATTATTTATTATATAACTGTAAAACTGTATTGATAACTGTAAAATTTCACCGAGATCCTTTAAATCGGATTACCGAACGTTCAGCTGTTGAGAATTCGGTAAAATTTTACAGATTTTTGTAAAAACAAAAATCTAAGTGTGTATCGTGTTATTTCTTGCAGCTAAACGCCTCCATGAGGCAGTTTCATATTTGAATGCAGACAAACGTGCACTAAGTAAAGATTGAAATAAGAAAATTCAAACGAATATCCTGGGTTCTAACGTGTGCAAACATAAGCAATACTCCGGATGTCGCAAGACTTCAGAAGGCTCTTGCAGAGGATCATACGATTGAAATTGGAAATCTGAAAAATAAGGATGAAGTTTTTACAAAAACTCCTTCTGAAACGTTAAAGTTGATTATGGAAACCCATTTTCCTGGATCAGTTTTGTGTGTAGATCCAAACAGGGATAGATCACTTGAAGGTGAAAGAAGTTCTACAAGTATATAAGGGTGTCCACGATGAAATTGCCACACTATGAAATTGCTCTAACTTTTTAACCGTTGGGTAGAATTTAATGAAAATTTGGGTGGATTTAGTTCATAGTGCATTATTTACATCCTGCAAGTTTTAAAGTCCTGTGATCAAAACTCGCGGAAATGGAGTCGAAAGAACAGCTCGTGTGTGATAAAATCTTGCGCATTCATCACGAGAACAAGGATCTCTCGCATCGTTCCATCGCTAAAACGTTGGGAATCGCGAATTCCACGGTGTCGCGAGTGATTAAGTGGTTCGAGGAACGGTTGACCACCGATCGGAAGCCCAGAAGTGAAGGAAAAAGTATTCCGTACAACACCAAAAATCACAACCGCGTAGTTGGGGCCTTCAACCGAAATCCGAACGCCTCCGTTCGGGATGTGGCTAAGAAGCTGCACCTAAGCCGAAGTTTTGTCCAGAAGGCCAAAACTAAGGCTGGGCTTCGAACGTTCAAGGTACAAAAGGCCCCTAATCGCGACGAGAAGCAGAACAAGTCCGCCAAAACCCGTGCCAGGAAGTTGTACCTCAACATGCTGACGAAAGTTGAATGCTGCATCATGGACGACGAAACATATGTGAAGGCCGACTTCAAACAGATCCCCGGCAACCTGTTTTTCACGGCCAAGGATAAGTTCAGCGTTCCGGAGCATGTCCGCACTCAGAAGATGTCCAAATTTGCGAAGAAATGCCTGGTTTGGCAAGCCATCTGCACGTGCGGGAAGCGGAGTGCACCTTTCGTGACCCAGGACACGATGAACGGACAGGTGTACATAAAAGAGTGCCTCCAGAAGTGGCTGCTTCCTCTCCTGAAGGCCCACAACGTCCCAACAATCTTCTGGCCGGATTTGGCCTCATGCCACTACTCCAAGGACGTGCTGAAGTGGTATGCGGACAATAAGGTCAATTTCGTGCCGAAAATGTTCAACCCTCCCAACACTCCGGAGCTCCGCCCCATCTTAAACGACCTAAGGTAGTGAAGACAGTCGAGGAACTGAAGAAAGTATGGGTTTACATGCAAAAAACGGTTGATTCACAGGTTGTGCAGAATCTTATGGCCGGGGTTAAGGCCAAGGTGCGGGCATTTGCGTATGGACTGTAAATAAAATACGAGTAAAATGGTAAAATGAAGTTTAATAGTTATTTCTCAATCCCTGAAAATTTGATGGCAATCGGATGAAAACTCGGATTTTGCAAATCAATTTTGTGTGTGGCAATTTCATTGTGGACACCCTTTACCTCAAATGTCTGTTAAAACAAAAATCGCAGTCAATGACTTGGCTGATATAATCTTTGAGAAAGCCAGGGTAGAAAATGCATTGAGATATTTTCAGCCTTACAAATCTGCAGGAATGGACGGAATATTTCCAGCATTGCTTCAAAATGGCCATTAAATGAGATTTTTAAGGCAATTTCGAGACTCAACCATATTCCATCTTCATGGACATAAGTAAAAGTTATCTTCATACCTAAAAAAGGAAAGCGAGATATGGCGCTTCTTAAATAATTTTTTTTTAACTAGTTCCTTTATTTGGGAGGCTCAATTGCGTTAGCTTTACGGAGCCGATAATTCATTGTTTTTTGTATAATGTAATAACTTAATACTAGGATTAGTAGGACTTGGGCCGTTTACTTGCGGTTTACCCGAGGTTAAAATAGGTGGCGTTTTTTGGGGATGTATTGGACAAAGGAACATGGAAATATGCTTCTATAGTCTCATTAGATAGACGCCAGCACAATAACTCTTCCTAAATCATACAGACCCATTATTCTTTCATCAGTCCTATTAAAGACTATGGAAAAAGTGTTGAACGATTATATCAATTCAAATTACATGAACAAGTATCCACTATCTGAGTTCCAGGTTGCTTACCAGTCTGGTATGTCCACAGTTACGGCAGTAAGCTCTTTCGGTAAAAGAAATAGCACTTTGTTCTTTCTTAGATATTGAAGGAGCTTTCGACAACGCTTCCTATTCGTATATGGCTCGTGCCATGAAGAAAAGGAACTTTGACATGAACATAATCAACTGGGTTCACACTATGCTTGCAAAAAGAGAAATCACTTCAGAGCTGGGAAGTTCGTCTATTACAGTAACGTTTGCATTTAAAAAATAGACAAAACTTGCCGTTTTTTCATGACCTTCACCCGCACTACCCATGCAGAATCAATCATAGTGGTCAGCAGACAAGATTTGACAGCTCTATCAGTCGAACTCTAACCGTGATGGCAAAAACAGTGAAGCAACTCCGTTCAGAAGTGTGCGCGTTCAAAGAACGGCACTCCGCCGCGTCGAAAACGGATATCGTGCGGCACTTTGTGGACGCTGAAAATGCACGTTCCGGCATCTACAACATCTTGCTTATTAGACTATTAGACTACAATCAGAGCATCGAAAGAAAGCCCGGTTCCGGACGGCCGACGACCCTTAGCGACAAGAAGCTCCAAAGGATGCTGAAGAGGAAGACCGAGGGAAAAGTGGCTAAATCGCTGCGTGCGCTTGGCCGGGAGGTCGGTTCAACCGGCCAAACAGTGAAAACGTATCTGGCGAACATGAACATACATGTCAGGAAGCGGATGTCGCGTCCACTGGTTTGGAAGCTGCAGGCAATGACGCAGTGGCAGCGGCTGAATATGATGGTCAACTCGATGTTCCCGGCGAATCGCGACGTGGCGGTGGTGATGGACGACGAGACCTATCTCACCCTGGATGGCAACGACTGGCAGGGCACTTCGTATTTTGCTTCCCCCACGAAGGAAGTGCGCTCCGAGGTGAAGTTCATTTCACACACCAAGTTGCCCAGGAAGGTGCTACTGTGGCTGACAATCAGCGAGAAGGGGATGTCAAAGCCGTTCTTCTTTCGCTCAGGACTGGTCGTGAACGGGAAAATTTATAGTACGAAATGCCTGCCGGAAGTTGCGTCGTTCATCAAGAAATACCATAAGGGCGAAGACGCGGTGTTCTGGCGGGATCTGGCGTCGGCCCACTACTCGAAGCGATCGTTGGAGGAGATGGAGCGGCTGAAACCCAAGTCGGCGAACCCGTCCAACGTCCCCCAGCTGCGTCCCATCGAGAATTTCTAGGCCAACCTGAAGCGCAAGATCTACTCCAACAATTTTGTCGCCCAAAACTGAGGAGGAATTGATAAATAAAACGAAGAAAGAACTCAAAAACACGCCTAACGCATGTTTTCGTCCACCATGGCGAATGTTCCGGTTAACTGCCGGAAGGCCGCTCGCAAGGGCGTAATATTTTTTGCAAGTAAGCATAAATAATTACCTTCCATGGGAAATTTATCAAAAGCAATTATCTGTCTTAGCTTTTTTTTTATCACCATCCGAAAAAAAGTTCATTTTTTTAATGCAAACGTTACGGACAACGAAGGGTTGTCCCCAAGGAGGAGTCCTCTTACCACTAATGTGGTCCTTAGTTGTAGACGATCTTCTAAGTAGCTTAGAGGAAAAAGGTTTCGAAGTTGTAGGCTTTGCAGACGATATAGTCATTATAGTGAGAGGAAAGTTTGACAATACCATTTCAGAGAGAATGCAATGGGCCATAAAATTTACCCAGTCTTGGTGTATTCAGGAGGGCCTTAGCATAAATCCTTCAAAAGTAGTAGTTTTTACTTTCACCAGGAAAAGGAAGTTGAATCTAAAAGCTTTTAAGCTAGGAGGATTAGAATTCCATCTTGGTGAACAGTGTCTACTGCATAGAAAAAGCTGACGAAACTTCAACGATTAGTGTCCATTACTAACGGGTGTCCACTAAATAATGAGAACGAAAAGAATGGGTCAGGAAAAAAAACCCGGGGAATTTGTTCAAACTGATTTATTTTATTAAAAGGGTCAACTTAAATCTTCAAACTAAGTTTAGTGAATATTGTCATATGGTCCGTGGTCCGCCGTGCGGCGCAGCTTAGTCGTTATGCTGGAACATGACCGTTGGACGGCAGCCACATCGATTTTTCGGATGCAGCTTTTGATCCTGTTGGTAAGTTGCTTGGTGTTCTTGGCCTTCCAATTATCCTTGTATACCATGGAGCTCAAAAGACCGAAGAAATCCTCGATAGGACGGCACTGTGGCAAATTTGTCGGATTCCGGTCTTTTGGGACATATGGTATATTTTGGCTCTCCAAAAACGTTAGCGTTTTTTTTGCGTAGTGCGATGATGCCTTGTCCGGCCAAAACACGTATTTGCCATCCGAGTGATGTTGTTTAAGAAATGGGATGAGTAGTTTCTGCAAACACTCTCTTTGGTACACCTCCTGGTTGATGGCCAAACCGCTTGGTTTGAACCACGGCTTCGAAATACCAGATTTTCGTTATAACATTATTCCAACTTCCGATTGCAACGATAACATTTTCAAATCGTTATTCTTTACATTGGGTCATGAGTAACAGTGAGCAAATTAACCTTTGGCAACACTGATGGCTTTCCATGAACTATGGGCTAGAAGGTAAAGTTTCTCGGTTAGAGAATTATCAAATCAGTCAGCATTTTCCGACCACTAAGCTTCCAAAATTAACTCTAGTGTAGTTTTGATTTATCCATTGCATTCAAACTGTTTGAAGTTGAGAATAAGACTCTATTTTCAAGAAAAAAAAAAAAAAATCGAGGAACTATTTAAAAATATTGATTTATGGCAAAATCCGAGTGATAGCAAGCATCATTTTGACCTGCTTGAATGATATAATCCAGTTGTTGATGTTTTTGGGCTTATCTAGATCTAATCAAAATAATCAAAATAATCAAAAATACGACGAAAGTTTTGATCGCTGTCTCGCATTCTGAGGTGAAAAATGCAGCCAAAACTGTTTCCTGTTACCTTGTATAAGAGAAGGATTCGCTCTTTTGCGCGTGGATTTCAAACATTGGCTTCCCTTCAACAACAAAATCGCTTTTGAACTAGCTTCACCAAATTCCTACAATTATCGTTCGTAAAAGGTTGATAATTCAAAAGCATTATCTTTCTACTGACTAGGCAACAGTTTGTAGCTTTTGCCGTCAAAAACTTTTCTCAATAGCTGTATAATTCTTTGGTTTTAAAGTATTTTTTTTTCAGGTTGTTGCGTGAGAATAACATTTCAGTAGCGCCGCGTTGCATTTGAGAAATATTCCAGTTCCCATTTAGCCAAAAATATACCCAGATGGTCACCCGATGATGATGACATCGGCCTGAATAAGAAAAATCCGGGTAGATTCAAATTGGCGCGGAGGGTTTGAGAACTGCTTTGCGACCTGTCAACCACAACTCACCAATGTGCAGATTTTTAAACAATATTGAATGTTTCAGCTACATACCACTCCTACACTTATTTCCGCTTTCGTATGCACCCCAAAATCATGGTTGTTAGTCACCATTCGATTGGGATAACTACATGATACCTGCTCTCGAACTATGTTCCAGGTAAAGGCACTGACCTTGGCTGGACATAATCAAAACTCCACTAAAACCACTTTGACAATAAGCCATAGGTAAAAAAATTGATTCGCTCGGGGCGTTTCATAGCAGAATGGATGTTGGCAATCATAGAATGCGTTTGTTCTTTAGCTATTTCATTAAAGTAACTACCTAACACATGATTATATTAACTCACATCGAAATCATTGATGAATTTGATGGTTTCTTTCGAATAATCCCTATGAACGAAAACAAATTGTACAAATTCCTACTTTCCCATTCCTTCCCGAATAATTGTAGTCCCTAACCTCAACCAAGCCGCGAGTTTTTCGACTTTCCAAAGCTAACTCAGTTAGTAAGTTATTGTCGTTGTAAAAATGAAAAAGAACTCGGCTCCATTATGCCTATGGCACTTGAGCCTCATAAATAAACAAGTAAGTTAAAAAAAATGTACAAACGAACTAAACATATGATATCCCATTGGTTCACTGAATCGATTTCATATCAGATCTTGGTATTTTGCGAACTAGGACTGCGCTAGAAAATCAAACTTTACTTTTACGCCCTTCCAGCTCTTCGGCGTGATGACTTAGAATTTCATCCTACAACAACTGACGAATACTATTTTTCGATAGGACGTCAAAAAGTAATTGAATCATAAACTTATAAGTCAACAACGTTCTGATACAAGTGATCCACAACTTTCACGGCAACACTGCTTGCCTATCGTTCGTCACAGTAACATTTTTGGTTCCAGCCTTCGCATCAGACACACCAATGTTTCCTGTTAAGTTGTTGATGGACATTGCATAAGAACATCATCTCGATAAAATTTAATTAATAACGTGGTCTTCGACAATGCTTAAGCAGGATACATTTCTCGGAAGCAAATATAGAGTCTTGCACGAGGGACAAAACATCTCTTCGCCAGAGTAATTTTGACATTCTACGAAGCCAATATTTAGTAAACTTTGTATACATTTTAAGTTCATTCTAATCGGCATTCCGTGAAGACACATTTCCTACTTCTCCTATCCAAATAATTGGATAAGCTCAGTGTTTTCTAAATTGTGGGCTTTAGACAATAATTATTGCCCTGCTAGTGTCAAACAGTGCAACATGAGAACTCCAAGGCAAAATTTCCGTAAGTCATTATGGCGAAGGGATAGGAAGATGATAACAAAAAGCTGATTTTTACCAAGGCAAAAATAGGCGATTTGTCTAAGGTTAAATACGCTTGGGAAACCCTTTAAATTAAGTACATATTTAAATAATAATTTCATATTATATTACAACGATATTTTAAGCAGTTTTTTTCATGGCATGGTTCAAGCATGTTTTCAAACACGGTAATGTCACTGTTAACTAGAATAGAATAGTAGAACTGAATGTAGAATCTACACTCGAAGTAGAATACAATCCTAGTTTTCCACAGATTAATTGAATACCAAGCGGTAAACAAACTGATTATTTTTATCGCGTAATTCACATTTCTGGCCCACAGTGGCACGACAGAAATTGCACCGTAATAGTGTGGTAGTAGTATTCAAGTAGACGTAACATTTTAGCACACGATTCATCCGATTTCGTCATTAGTTCTGAATCCCGTAGCAGGTTCAGTGTCCTGAAATGAGCATATTCGCAACGATGTTCTCTTACAAACGACAAATCTAGCATCGTTTTCATAGAAGAGACTTTAGACAAAACAATACTGATTTTATGACAAAATGCAACACTTACCTTGTCGGACCGGGGCGGGCCTTGTTCCGTTTGTGCATGTCGTTATCTTCCGTGACGGACGCAGAGCAAGCGGGCGACGAGGAGTGGCCCAAAGAGGAGCCTTCCCTATGATTTCGCGTCGGGACCGGAATTTTGACTACCGAATAGTGCACTATTTTGCCACCGACAACAGACGACGGATCGACGATGATCACCGAGATACACACTGGGATTCACTGAAGGGATTCTGTCTCTCTTCCTGTTCAAATTACCTTCCTAGCACTTTGTTGTTTACTGTAAAATAAAAACTGATGTATTTCACAGCTGAACTGATTGAGCGAGCGAGGCTTTTCACGAGCAACCAAACTAATGATTATTATTCGCGACTACGAAACATGGGAAACATGGCGGACATAGAGCTTTTGACGTTTAATGTGCACACATTAGTGAAGAATTGTTGACGTTTTTGTTACGCACACACTGCACCGCGTATTGGTACACGCACTGTTTCATTTCGGGAAAATTTCTTTTATATGGAGAAGTATTTTCCCAATGTAAACAATTCACTAACACAACTGCACTTTAATTATCGCTATTGAGCTGTGAACAGGTAAATTAATCGGAATCAATAATTATTTTGTGTTATAGACGTTTAGGGGTGGCATACCACAAAGGAGTGAGCAGGACAGCACCAAATGCGTGCAGGAGTGGAAACATAATCATCCCCGTGTGCTGTGTTCGGTTCCGAAGTGAAAAAAAAACCGACAATTGATTTTAGGATTTTCACATAGGAGTAAAGAGAGCCAAACACTACTTCGTTGACGCGAATTGCAGATAGGGCATATCGGGAAGTTTGATTACAGCGGCACTTTCAGCGGATTTTGATAGATTTTGTTTGTTTTGATTTATGCAAAGCCGAGGGCAAAACTTTTTTTTTTTAAATAAAAACAGTATAGATAACTAATTTTATTCATTTAATATTGTGTTCGCAAAGGGCGTTGTGTTATTTTATCATCAAAACAATTTACTATGCGATTAACGCCATATTGATTGTTGACGAAGTGAAAGGCGTGATTTAAATCAAAACATAAACTTGGCGTTAAGTAAAAGGCGGTACTGACATATTAATCAAAACAACGTCGAAAAGTGCAAGGCGAAATCTATATAAAAATGTCAAAAATAGGCGAATAGTACTGGGCGATACTTTTTTTTTTCAGTACTTGTGAGGCTAATAGCGAATTCGTTTTTGATCCAGTTCCAAACTGGATCGGGTATCAAAATTGGGTCGGCTTGTTGTGTGTAAAACGTCAGTGTGTATTTGTATTTGTTGTATTTGTAACTCGCATCGGATAGCGGTTTGCACTGACAATAAGTTCGGGTATCGCAGGTTGGAACTAGTTCCAACCTAGGTTCAAAAACGAATTCGATATAACATTGATAATGACGTAATCAAATATACTAGCATTGACAGGCGAATATTAAAAATGAACAAATTTCAATGACAACGAACGAATTTTTCAAAGAGTTCTAAAATGGCCACAAATACCGAATTTGCATCGCTATTGCGAATTTTAGAAGGCACATTTCTACCGAGATTATTTTTGAAATTCGTTTATCTGAAAATCTGGCAAGTAAATTATTATTTTTTGGTTTTTTAGATTTCTGTCTTCCGAAAATTGAATTGGCAATGCAAATCAGACTTGTTCGCGGTTATTTTTGAATTTTAGCTACCCTCACCTTGACTGATGGATGAGAATAGCTCTTTGCAACTTAAAACTTAACATCAGATGTGCTATACTGCCTTGAAACGCACAGCAGTCCCGTCTTTGCTTGCTTTCCTATTCATATGGGACTGATATGCGTTTCACGGCAGTATACTTCCATGCAAATTAGTGCCACCATCATAGAGGATAGTATTTACTTATCTAGATGGTGGGACTAGTTTGCAAGGAGATGCAACGCGTTTCAAGAAATTGACGATTGAATCTTTGTTTACAAAGTCAGATACGTCATTTTGAACAAGTTGTCGGGAACTGATCATTTTCAAAGATCGGACCCACAAGGCGCGCAAAAAGGAGATGAGTGCTAATCAATAGGTGAAATTTTGTCATGTTTTTTTTTTACGTAGGACTTACGTCTCTCTTTTCTATTCCTATATACGGTCGCCGTTCTAAAATGTCTGAAATCGCAAGCGTAATTTGGCGAGGAATTCAGGGTACAGCATTGAAGCAAATGGATATATTTTACAACAAGCTGTGTGCAACCTGCCGCTATCACACACTTGCATGGCTTTGTTTATTTCATAAGACGCTTTGTCGATGATCAGTGAGAACAAAAATAGAACACTTGACGGCGGCATTACAACAGTGGCCAATAGCGTTGCACCATTTTGTGCTATCGACTCATCCATATTGTATATCGATTTGTTGATGATGATTTGTTTCCAGCTATTTGTGCCTGCGAGTCGCTTGCACACGCGTTCATAGCTTCGTTTGTACCATAAAACGCATTGTGGATCAAAATGGGCAAAATTGCCTTTTCTGAATCATGCGGATTTCTCAAGATTTGATAGCAAAAACTGCAATTGCATTTTTTTATGCCACCTTCTCAACTTTTGGGTGTATGTTCATTGTTAAGACTGTACAATCTACAGTTGAAGGTGGTAAAAATGCCTATTTTTATCGTAATATTACATATCGACATGGAGTTTTCATAAGGGCCAATGTCGCAATCGTAAACAATGGCTTCTTCCGCAAATTTCTCGAGAATGCTAACTTAATCATAGTGAATTATCACGACGATTGTACAGAAGAAGAGTTCCCCTTTACAATAGAAGTGGTAGTTTACTTGAGCGAGTTTGCATTTTCAAGAAATTTGCGGAAGAAGCCATTATTTACGTTTGCGACATTGGCCCTTATGAAAACTCCATGTCGATATTGTCATATATGTTTGACAGTATATAGACTGTCCGGGAGCCAGAGAAAACAGAGAAAAAAAAATAAATCGCGCACGAAGCACGCTCCCTAAACAAAAAAAAAATAAAACACACACAAACACACGAGACAAAAAACAAAAAAAAAAAAAAAAACAAAAAAAACGAGCGGAGCAGCAGAGTATATAAAAAAATGGGGGGAGGAAAAAGAGAAAAAAAAAAAGAAAACCCCCCCCCCAAAAAAAAAAAAAAAAAACAAAACCACACAAAGAAAAAAAAAAAAAAAAACCCCCCCCGCACAACCATAACCCCCCCCCCGAAAAAAAAAAAAACAAACAAAAAAAAAAAAAAAAAAAAACAAACCCCTAACAGTAGCTGATAATCTGAAGTATATTTGATTTGTTTGGTTTGGGAATATCAAGCATAGTACAAACTACGGAGTTAAGGAATGCTATGCTAATTATAGAAGTCAAACTCTTCATATGTTATAATTGATAAGACCGAACAATGAATCATTTTAGAATTTTTTGGTAACATTTTATTGAAATCTTGAAAGCCGAACATTCGGTAGTAATCACAAAATATTGCATGGAGTCACTAATCTGTAAAAAATAAACAAACTTGGGCGAACTACTAACCTTTGACAGAAATGTTTAACTATGATCTATCAACCTTCGTTCACAAATGTCGTCCAAAAACAGAATTCTTACAATAGCTATTCCTCCGGATGATCTGCAATCATTTCACATTTTTTTGGAAATCTGTTTGTTTTCACCATCGTCTCGGTCAGTGCATTCTTAGCAAAAGCATCATTTCTGATCTTATCTGATCTAAATGGTATCAGAAATTGATTGTAAAAGAAAAATAAATCTAACATTGTTACCGACAAAATAATATATTGTCGCATTAGTTTCATATATGAAAACTATTTCTTTTGTGAGCTAAATTCGATTTCAATGAAAATAATATGTGTGTATGTTTGAATTATTTTTGCTAAAATCATCTTCTCAAAATCCAACAAATATTCTACCAAGTTTCGTCTTAAGTTAGAGTATTTTCTAGCCCGTCTTTATTATTACATATGATCTATAGCCCTGTAGTCCGAACAATACATTAGAATAAATAAATTCTGACCAAGCGTTGTAATCAAACCTTGCCATGTCACATCAAACTATGCCGCTGTATATTGCCCTATCGGCCTGTTGTTGCTCGCGAAAAACTCTGCTCTCACACTGTAACTGTAATGTTCTTTACGTACAATTCAACCACGAAGCTAGAGCCAAACACGGCGAGCTGTTGCTGCTACTATTACTGTCAGTCTTTATGTAATCCACTCCACTCAATGATGAACTGAAGACTGACGTACCAGCGTCAAGAGTTGCTGCACTATCGCTGTTTGACTCCTTCTACTTCATTAGCAAGTGGAACCTCCTCTCTCGCTCCAGGTATATCTCAAAATTGGAACCAGCCAGTTTGCTGAAATTCTACCTTAGCAAAATAAAAAAAGTTCCTTTGTCGCCTTTGTTCCCGTCGATAGGTAAGCAAATTTTAGAATTCGTTGGGGAACCAAAACACGAATACGCTTTTCACTTTTCTCGATATTGGCAGCCTGTAAATGCTCTTTGTATTCCCTTTTCTTTCTCTTTGGCGCTGAAGTTCTCTTTTTTACACTCTTCTTCTTGCGTGGCTCTGATGGTCGTGCAAACTTCTTTCTTTCCACCGTCAAAACTTTTCGCAGCGCGCTCCAAAGGCCAACTTTTATTTTTCAGAGCAGATTTTCTCGCTTGTAGCGCGTGATTGCAAACTGTGTTCACTTTCACAGGGTTTCAGTCGGTTTCACGAGCACTTTTAACACTTATACGTAGTGCGACCACAGAAATTAACGATTAACTTCGAGATTAATAAGATTGCCCGAGCACGAGTCGAAAATGCTTCTTTCACTCGCAGTTTCACTTCAACAATGAATGACGACGACAACGACGATGATGGAGAATGGATAGCAATTCTGCCTCTGTGTGCGTGTGTTTTGGTAATATCTTTTCCCTTTTTTATGCTGCTTGACAGAAGCTAGGGAGATGCTGAAAATGTTGTTGTCATAACCAATGTTGGTGTTGGCAAAATGGTTACCTGTCGTTTGGCCAATCAGGCTTTGAGGTTGTACACTGACAAATAAAGTCAATTTTAATTTAGAATTATTTGTACGCAAAATCCGATAAGAAATTTTAGATTTTTCTTTTTTTCCAAAGGTCTAAGGAAAACAAAGTTAAAAAAATCGACACCTTCTTGTACATTCCTTGTTTTTTGTTCAGATTTGTTTGGTCCTCGCGCAAGAGTATTTTCTCTACCTCACTTGAAGGACATTATGCATCTTACTGGCCAGACTGAGCAGTTATAACATGTTATGAGGCTATCTTGATGACGAATTTCTTGTTGAAATTATTTGACAACCGTTATGACATGTTATAACTCTGTAGTCTGAACAAGGCACTATGCATCCATCAAACGGTGTTTTTCTTAAAAATTAGCATGTCCGGAGCAATTCGCGATTAGGGCATAAATGGAAAATATAAACAAAATGTTTTTTCAATGCAATGCATAATTACTAGAACTAAATCATGAGTTTTGACCTTTTGTCCTGGTTGTGCTTTAATTTTATTCATTAAATATTGTTTTTGCAAAGGGCGTAGAGTTATTTCGTATTCAAAACAATTCACTCTGCGATCTACGCCATATTGATTGTTGACAAAGTGAAAGGCGTAATTTAAATCAAAACATAAACATGGCGTAAAGTAAGAGGCGATACTGACAAAAAATCAAAACAACGGGGAAAAGTAAACGGCGATACTGATAAAATAACCAAAACAACGGCGAAAAGTTGAGGGCGAAACCTATCAAAATGTCAACAATAGGCGAATAGTATACACTGATAGGCAAAATAAAGTGCCCACCTCATCGTTTTTTAAATTTCTCTCATATACTTGGTTCAAATTAAAGAAAACACACTGTATTTATTTTTTTATCTTATTTTTAATATTCTTTTTAAGTTTCACATATGGAATACTGACAAAAAAGGAGTTTTACTTAAAGAAAAAAAAAATAATTTATGTTGAAAAAAAGACAGTGACAAAATAAAGTGCCCACTTCATTTAGGCTACAGAAAACATAAATTAAAGTAAAATAAAAGCATTTCAATAACACTAGTCGGCAAAATCGGAACTTTTTTCGCTCCCGTCGGCATTTCTGGTTGGATTCTATAGATTTTGCTACGCTGAATCCAAATATGGGCACAAAAATGCTGTAACACGTCCAGTTTTTGAGAAAAATGTGATTTAAACTCACAAAAACACGTACTTCCGTAGTAATATGATCTACCTAAGCAACAACCAGAATATTGGCTCTGCCCTTTGCAAGTTGGACTTGGATTCTATGGAATGGACCTCCCTGAATCCATTCGTGAACACAGATTTTTCGCAACACGTAAGATTGATGAAATAAACCGGGTTTTCATTCACAAAATTACGAATTTTCATGAAAATCAAGATTTCCTATTTTGAAAACATGAATTTCAGCTCCACCCTTTGAATTTTGGGCTTGGATTTTATGAATTGAACCTCCTTGAATCCATTCGTTATCACAGATTTTTCGTAACACGTAAGATTAATGAAATAAACCGGGATTTCATTCACAAAATTACGAATCTTCATAAAAATCAAGATTTTCTTTTTTGAAAACATGAATTTCAGCTCCACCCTTTGAATTTTGGGCTTGGATTTTATGAAATGGACCTCCCTGAATTCATTCGTGAACACGGATTTTTCGTAACACGTAAGGTTGATGTAAAAACCGGGTTTTCATTCACAAAATTACGAGTTTTCATGAAAATCAAGACCCGTCCATTAATTACGTCGCTCAAAAATACAGATTTTTAACCCCCTCCTTTCTTTATCACATTTTTTGTATGGATTTTTGAAAATTTTTGTATGCATCGTCATTTTTTAAACCTCCCCCTCACCTCTCTCTCAAAGCATAACGTAATTTATGAACGATCCCTTTAGTTGTGCCTCTTTGAGTATATTGAGTATATTGATGTTGCTTCTTACAGCAGTTTGGGAACTGAAGACCTTCAAAGTTCATTCATTAATTCAAAAGTCAGCTGCACAGAGCCCTTCAGAAACGCCTCATTAAATACTCTATTCAGCAGTGCCGTATTTTTAAGTAAGGATAGGAGTGAGCAAGACAGCATTAAAACACGCAAACACTCAAAAAACAAAAGAATAGACAGAGACAAAAGACTCGGTGTTAGTCACTATTGCTCGAGAGAATAAGGAAAAGATATGTTAAAAAAGAAAGCAAGAATCCTCAAGCTCGTAGCTTAATGCGGCATTTTATAGAGCTTTTTGACGTTTAATTTGCGCACACTACTGCAAGATTTGAATCGAAGCAGTGCGAGTGAGAAGTCAACGAAGTTGTGGGAAACCAAACCGTGCATTAATCCCCGCATGTTAGACAAAGAAAGACGATTAAATGTCGAAAAGGTCAATTGGCGTATTTGCGGCACACAATTTGTGTCATTATTGCTTTGGCGTCAATTAATGCTCATGTTGACTCTCTTCAGCCTTGCAGAATCATTTTTATTCATTCAAAGCTAGCTATTTGAGTGTTACGGACGCGTTTTTTTATATTTGTAAAAATGTCGCGAATTTGTCTGAACGATCCGCAAAAAAATTGTTGCATTTGTGGAGACGTGATATTGAAGGAACAGAGAAAGGGGTTTACACCTTTGTTGGAGACAGCATATCAGCTGTATTTTGACAAGGAGCTTCCAAATTGTGAGGTTCCATGGGTTCGAACATACTGCTGTTGCTCATGCTACCGAACATTGCTTGGTTGGATGAAAGGTACGCACAAAGGCTTACCTTTTGTCAAACCTATGGTGTGGACTAATCCAACCAATCACATGAGCGATTGTTACTTTTGTTTGACAAAAATTCATGGATTTTCCAAAGCTTTGAAGCATAAAATCGAATACCCATCAAGGCCAACATTGCACTCCGAAGCAATGCCAGTTCCAATATCTCCAAATATTGCTGGACGTGCTGATGAGTTGGATTCAGAACCAGGCGAATCTGAGAAAAGCTTTCAGGATGATCCAGATTTTTTACCTTTGGAGTCTGAGGAACCGCATGTTATAACCCAAGAGGAGCTGAACGATTTGATTCGAGATTTGGAGCTACCCAAGACCAAAGGGGGGGGGGAGGGGGGGGGAGGGGGGTGGGGGGAAAAGAGAAAGGGGGGGTCTTTGGGGGGAGGAGCAGACATCAAAGAATATTTTTCGTGGGCGGGGGCGGGTCTTTGCACAACACCAAAGGAGAGGGGAGGGCAGGGAGGGACGACACGCCGGGGGGGGCCCCCCCGCGACACAAAGGGGAGGGGGGGGGGAGGAAAATGGGGTGAGGAAAACACTTTTGGAAAAGATCAAATATTCGGAACACCAGTGGAATCTCTGTGCAGACCTTAAGGTAGTGGCATTGCTCACTGGGCTTCAAGGAGGCTACACAAAGCATTGTTGTTTCCTCTGCGAATGGGACAGTCGTGCGAGGGATAAACATTACCACCAGCAGCATTGGCCAGCACGTACCGAGATGGTACCTGGGAAGAAAAATGTGTCAAATCTGCCTCTTGTCGACAGGGACAAAATTTTACTACCTCCGCTACATATTAAGCTTGGGTTGATCAAAAATTTTGTCAAAAACGCTGGATATTCAAGGAGAACCATATTGTTTTTTGAGGAAAAAGTTTCCGAGATTGAGCGAAACCAAGGTGAAAGAAGGAGTATTTGTTGGCCCTCAAATTAGGAAACTCCTTAAAGACGACAATTTTCAGCAAACTCTTAACGCGACAGAGTTACGAGCATGGAATGCGTTCCAAAAGGTTTGTGGTCACTTCTTGGGAAATGAAAAGTCACCGGATTATGTACACATAGTTCAAGAGCTGGTTGATTCGTATGCTGCATGGGGATGTAATATGTCACTTAAATTGCACTTTTTGCATTCTCATCTGGACTTCTTCCCAGAGAATATGGAAGCCGTCTCAGATGAACATGGAGAACGATTTCATCAAAATATCGCACAGACTGAAAAGAACTTTGCTGGCAAATGGAGCCCAGCGATGCTAGCGGACTACTGCTGGATGCTACAGAGGCAAACACCTTTGGAGAACTATAAAAGGAAAAAGAAAACAAAGTGAATTTAAGTTGAAAAATATAGAGAAAATTTCAAATAAATTACTGATTGACTGACTGACTGACTGACTGACTGACTGACTGACTGACTGACTGACTGACTGACTGACTGACTGACTGACTGACTGACTGACTGACTGACTGACTGACTGACTGATAGGAAATCTTGATTTTCATGAAAATTCGCAATTTTGTGAATAAAAACTCATTTTTTTCAACACGAATGGATTCAGGGAGGTTCATTTCATAAAATCCAAACCCAACATTCAAAGGGCGGAGCGAAAATTCATGTTTTCAAAATAGGAAATCTTGATTTTCATGAAAATTCGTAATTTTGTGAATGAAAACCCGGTTTATTTCATCAATCTTACGTGTTACGAAAAATCTGTGTTCACGAATGGATTCAAGGAGGTCCATTTCATAAAATCCAAGCCCAGCATTCAAAGGGCGGAGCTGAAATTCATGTTTTCAAAATAGAAAATCTTGATTTTTATGAAAATTCGTAATTTTGTGAATAAAATCCCGGTTTATTTCATCAATCTTACGTGTTACGAAAAATCTGTGATAACGAATGGATTCAGGGAGGTTCATTCCATAAAATCCAAGTCCAATTTGCAAAGGGCAGAGCCAATATTCTGGTTGTTGCTTAGGTAGATCATATTACTACGGAAATACGTGTTTTTGTGAATTTTAATCACATTTTTCTCAAAAACTGGACGTGTTACAGCATTTCTGAGCCCATATTTGAATTCAGCGTGGCAAAATCTATAAAATTCAACATATATACTTGAAGGGAGTGAAACACTGCCGACTAGTGTAATTGATGTGTCCTCCTTTGGCCTTCAGGACCTCCTGCAGGCGCTTCGACATGCTCTCGACCAGGTTCTTTAGGTGCTGTGGATCTAGCTCTTCCCAGGCGCGCTCCAGGGCTTCAAAATAGTTATTTTTATTGGTAACACCAGTTTTGTCAACCCTGGCATCGAGAATCGCCCACAAATTCTCGATGGGATTGAGGTCCGGGCTTTGTGGAGGCCATTCCAGCGGTTTGATCCGACAAGACCGGAAGAAAGACTTGGTCTTCTTGGCAGTATGCTTCGGGTCGTTGTCTTGCTGGAATACGAACTTCTCTTCAAGGCCCGTATGGATCAGCGAAACCTCCAGATTTTCTCGCAGGATGTTGATGTAAGAATCTGCCGTCATTATCCCGTCGATTTTCACAATGCTTCCCACTCCATCCCACGGAAAACACCCCCAGACCATCACATTTCCTTCTCCATGCTTCATCGTGCCTTGGATGTGGCGCTCCTGAAGCTTCTCTCCCGATCTGCACCAAACACGAACCCGCCGCTTTCGGTTAAACAGCTCGAATTTTGATTCGTCCGTCCAGAGAACCGTTTTCCAGAACTCTAGGGGCTTATCAGCATGCTCCTTAGCAAACTTAAGCCGTTTGGCTTTGTTTGCCTTGCTGATAAATGGGCGCTTCCGGGCAAGTTTGCTATTCAACCCCTGTGCTACGAGACGGCGACGAACAGTTCGACCGGAAACTGATAACTGAAGGGTTTCCTGGATCTCGCAGACAGTTACCTTCGGGTTCTTCTTGACTTCGCGCATGATCTTGGTGTCCGTTCTCGCATCCGTTTTCCGCTTCCTGCCTCTGCCAGGGCGACCACCACTGATCCAAACGTTTTAAGCTTCAGAAGAATTTTGCCAACCGCTGCCTTACTGATACTGTACTTCTTAGCGACAGCCCGGTGCAATTCACCGTTTTGCACATCACGAACGACCAATTTTCGGATACACAAGGGAATTGCTTTCGAAAGCACTGCGTTCTCCATTTTTTTTTTCAATTGAATCAAATGCGATCACTTATACAAATGCACCAGGTTGAGCCGTTTGCTTCAAAACATGTCAAAATAACAAAATATAAACAATCGAGGGGTCTTCCAATGGAAACTTATCGAAAACATATCGATTTTTGAAGTGGGCACTTTATTTTGTCACTGTTTTTTTTCAACACAAATTTTTTTTTTTTTTTAAGTAAAACTCCTTTTTTTCAGTATTCCATAAGTGAAAAATAAGATAATAAAACAAATACAGTGTGTTTACTCTAATTTGAACCAAGTAAATGAGAGAAATTGAAAAAACGAGGAGGTGGGCACTTTATTTTGCCTATCAGTGTAGGGCGATACTTTTATTTCCAGTACTTGTGGGGCCAACATTGAAAATGGCGTATTCAAACATCCTAGTATTGACAGACGAATATTAAAAAATTGCAAATTTCAGTGAATAACGAAAGAATTTCCATCAGTATCATATATGAATCAGAAGCAAGCTTTTTTCTCTGTCTGTATGCTAGATTGTATTTGAATGTATTCGTTAATTTGTAAATTACGGTTTGAAATTCTACTTGCAATATTACAATCATCATTTCCCTTTTGTTTACATTCTGCATGTTCGCTCTAATCGCAAATTGCTCCGGATGTGTATTTTAGCATAACTAGCGGTTTTAATTTAATTATTTTTACAGTTTTTAAAATAACTCTGCTTCTAACATTAATAGTAAATAGTAAAAAAACAATAATTTATCGGCCATTAATTGACGAATCCAACATGGAAGAGGAAGAAGACACGAAGTGATGATATCTTTGACACCTTCCAGCAGATAGATATATGTAAAAAAAATCGAAAACTATCAGATGAATACATTATCATGATTGAAATTATTTTCCTTTTGACGCCTCTATTGTGTAGTTTTGAAGTTTTCTTACATTATACATCAAAACAATTTTTAATTAAATTTTATTAAGGATGTTTTAGAAGCATTTTCAACTGGTCTATACCTAACTACTTGGAGACATAGAAAATATCATCACTCCGTGACTCATCTTTTTTTTCTAGCGGGATTCGTCAATACACAATCCTGGGGTGGGATTACGTAGCTCGAAATGAACGAGTTTTTGTACCAACGCTTGTGAGAAAAAGTTCTTCGTTTCGAGATCCGCAATACCCCAAGTAACCACGAGGCTGTAATAGCATGCATACGTAGGGCATATGTATTACGTCTAGTGCATCATTGAAGTTGGATTAAAGCTGAAAAAAGCTCCACTAAGATCGAACTAATGCTATATCTTTTGTAATGCCAAAAGACATTGCTAAAGTAGCTTTATTGCATTGGTAATGCATCACTACATTCTTAAGCTAATCTAACGCTTCATTACTTGACAACTGTTGAATTGATGCGATCCCGCATTATCGATGTTGATTTTGGGTTGAATAAGTGCAATAATATAATGCTTGTGGTTACTTGGGACGGCTCCTGTTTCTCTCAGATTCATGCTAGTTTCATTTTTTCTCTTCTTCCTAAACATAATTTCTTGTGTGCTTCTCTGGTGACTGTTTTGTCAACATATTATCTCAGACAGACGTTTAGGCAAGAACGAAATTAATCGATGACTTAGTGTAAATTTTCAAATCGCTTTCAAACCTAGCGTTAGCAATCGCTCGTTCACTAACGCCGCGTAGTTCACTTAGTCGAGGTGCCAACTGATGTGACAAAGTTGCGGTATCTGCTAGTTTGTCAAAATATCATGCCGACGTTCGCCACACGTCGTGTATATTGGGACGGTGTTGTGGCGGGGAATGGGATACCCCTTTTAAAACGGGGGGATTGAAAATTGGGGAGGGGTAGAGGGCCCCCCCTTGAGAGAGGTAAATGTTGAAAAATTAATTTTTTTGGGGAAAAAAAAAAAAAAAACCGGGGCGGAACGAATTAAAAAAAAATAGTATGACGAGTTTGGGGGTTTTGTTGGGGGGGGGGAGGGGGGGGGGGGGTGTGTGTGGGGGGAGTTTTTTTTTTTTTTTTTATATATTTTTGTGGGGGGGGGGGAGTTTAAAAAATGTGAAAAAGGGAAAAAAAAAACTAACGTTTGCATTAAAAAATGGACTTTTTTCGGACGGTGATAAAAAAAAAGCTATGACAGATAATTGCTTTTGATAAATTTCCCATGGAAGGTAATTATTTAAGCTTACTTGCAAAAAAATTCTATGCCCTTGCGAGTGGCCTTCCGTCAGTCAACCGGAACATTCGCCATGGCGGACAAAAACATACGTGTAGGCATGTTTTTGAGTTCTTTTTTCGTTTTATTTATCAATTCCTCCTCAGTTTTCGCGACAAAATTGTTGGAGTAGATCTCACGCTTCAGGTTGGCCCAGAAATTCTCGATGAGACGCAGCTGGGAGACGTTGGGCGTGTTCACCGACTTGGGAACCACATCGATATTCAGCCGCTCCATCTCCTCCAAAGATCGCTTCGAGTAGTGGGCCGACGCCAGATCCAGCCAGAACACCGCGTCTCTGCCCTTATGGTATTTTTTGATGAACGACGCAACTTCCGGCAGGCATTTCGTACTATAAATTTCCCCGTTCACGGCCAGTCGGGAGCGAAAGAAGAGGGGCTTTGACATCCCCTTCTCGCTGATTGTCAGCCCCAGCAGCACCTTCTTGGGGAACTTGGTGTGTGAAATGAACTTCACCTCGGAGCTCACTTCCTTCGTGGGGGAAGTAAAATACGAAGTGCCCTGCCAGTCGTTGCCATCCAGGGTGAGATAGGTCTCGTCGTCCATCACCACCGCCACGTTGCGATTCACCGGGAAAATCGAGTTGACCATCTTATTCAGCCGCTGCCGCTGCGTCATTGCCTGCAGCTCAAAAGCCAGTGGACGCGACTTCCGCTTCCTGACATGTATGTTCATGTTCGCCAGTTACTTTTTCACTGTTTGGCCGGTTGAACCGACCTCACGGCCAAGCGCATGCAGCGATGTAGCCACTTTTCCCTCGGTCTTCCTTTTCAACATCCTTTGAGCTTCTTGTCGCTCAGGGTCGTCGGCCGTCCAGAACTGGGCTTTATTTCGATGCTCTGATGGTTGTCTAATAGTGCCAAGATGTTGTAGATGCCGGAACGGGCATTTCCGGCGTAAACAAAGTGTCGCACTATGTCCGTTTTCGACGCGGCGGGTGCCGTTCTTTGAACACGCACACTTCTGAACGAAGTTGCTTCACTGTTTTTGTCATCACGATTCGACTGATAGAGCTGTCAAATTTTGTCTGCTGACTCATGGGTTACTATGATTGATGCTACATTGGTAGTTTCGTCAGAGCGGGTGAAGGTAAACCCATGAAAAATCGGCAATTTTTGTCTATTTTTTTTAAATGCAAACGTTAGTTGCTTATTGTTATTTGGCGATTTCTTTTAAATTGGAATTTTACACACGCTGAGGTTCAAGCTTGAATGGCTGTGATATTATTGTCTCTCAACTAAGTGTTTAAGTTGAACTTCCATATCGAACTATTGATTATTATTGATTGGGGTTTATTTATTTATTTATTTATTTATTTATTTATTTATTCATCAACAGATAAAAATGTTTATCTCAATGACATTTAGATAAAATTACAGTCATCGAAAAAATAAAGTGCCCACCGAATTAATCTCTCAAGTTAAAAAACTTGATGCTTAAATGAATTTTCAGGAGTTTTATTTATTATGTTCATTTTATGTTTCATTCAGAAAACACAGAGAAAAAAGAAGAATAAATTACTAATGGTATAATCAACAATCAATGTGCAACTGGCGATTTCAAATTGGTTCACTGTTGAAGATATGTAACAAAAAAGAAGAAAATGAATATTTTTTTTGGCTCAGGAAGTACTAGCACACCGGTCCCAAGCTCGGTCCAAAGCTTAATGATTCACCCCTATGACCGTAACTCACACCAATACACTCTCAAATATTCTGTCAAAATAGCATAGAGAATCAAAACAAAAACAAAGATACTTGTACCGAAAGGTACTGAAAAGCGCAAGAGTGCATGGCAAGGTGCAGACTGCAAGGTGTACTTCGGAACCAGGGGTTCTACAACAGTGAACCAATTTCAAATCGCTAGTTGCATATTGATTGTTGGTTTGACTGGCAACCCATTTTCCCTTACAAATAAAAAAAAATCTGTGCCGCCATCTGTTAGGTTATTTCTACTTGGTATCTTGAGGGAAGCCAGTGCTAAATGAGATGTAGTCGAACGTCTGTCTGCGGTATAATTATGTTAAGTTAAAAAAAAGCATTGACAAAAAAAGTGCCCACTTCTTTAACTTTCCTATCGAAGATCAATCCAACGCGTTATCAAGGCGTTCAGTAATTTATGTGTCCTTCTTTCGCCTTTAGTACCATTTGCAGACGTTTCGGCATACTCTCCACTAGGCTGTGCAGGTGCTGCGGATCAAGGTCTTCCCAGGCTCCTCGAGGGCTTCGAAATAGTTGTTTTAAAAAGTCACTTTTTGCGTGACATAATTAATGGACGTTCCCTTTTTTTTGTTTTGACAGCTGATTGTTTTTGACGTGTTTGGCATCATGTTGAATATGGATAAAAACGATTTTCGGTCTCTCATAAAACATTATTTTTGAGAGGCAAAACGGCGAAGGAAGCAAAAGAAAAGTTTGATAAGTATTATAGGGCAAATGCTCCGTCAGATTACACCGCTAAAAATTGGTTTCGAGAGTTTCGTGGTGGCCGCAACTCCACTATCGATCAAGTCCGCAGCGGCAGGCCCTCCGATGCAGTTACAGAGCACAATGTCAAAAAAGTTCATGAAATGGTGTTCAATGACCAGAAAGTGAAGGTGCGTGAGCTAGCAGAAGCCACAAAGATAAGTACTGAGTGAACATGCTCTATTTTGGGCGAGATTCTGCATATGAAAAAGTTATCCTGCCGCTGGGTGCCGCGCATGCTCACTCCTGACCAAAAACACGAACGCAAGAGCACTTGGAAACAGTGTTTATACTTGCTGATGAGGAATCGGAAGGACTTTTGGCGTCGATTGGTAACTGTCGATGAAACTTGGATCCACTATTACACACCAGCGAACAGAATGAGTGCCCGGTATTGGACTGAAGCATTTACTTTAGCTTTTAGCATTTCGCTTTACTGTTCCTAATTTATATCAACGATCTTGCAAAGATGGCTTGGCATTGGAAAGCCGATGTTATTCGCTGATGACATGTCCTTATCATACTAAGACAGAGATGTTGGGGAAATCGTTCGCCAAATGACAGAAGATATGTAAAAACATCAAGGATTTTTCGCAGAAAATCTATTGTCTCTAAATTTATCGAAACCGAAGTATGTTATGTTCCACTCCCCACGTCTGAGAGTTCCACCAACACATCGCAGAACTACGAAAAAGTGTAAGCTCAACATGTGGAGCAATGTGAAGAGTCTCTAAGTTTATGCCGCTAAAGGCTTTAGAAACTACGTACCATACTTTCATCCAATCCAAGCTTCACCATCTGGTATCTATTTGGGGTGCTGCTGCAAAGACACGATTAAAGCCACTGGAAGCTACGCAAAATAGGTGTCTGAAAGTGGTGTATAAAAAACCTCACTTGTATTCTACATTGGATCTGTACAATAATGCAAATGCATCCATCCTGCTAATTGCAGCTCTGCGTGAAATTCAGTCTTTGTGTCATATCCACAACCTGATGCATAATCCACGAGCTCATCACAACCAAACCCTACTTCAAACGTCACATAGATATCAGCTAAGAAATCCAGCTTTTATATTTTACGTCTTCAGTTCTTTACAGTTTTTTTTGAGTCTTACGGCAACGAATAAAAGGCTGTTAGTCGGTTGGCAGTCAACACTATAGAAGAGCGAGTGCCAGCTCGCATCGTTTATTTATTTCTATACATATCAACAATATCGTGCTTTGCATTATTACAGTAGCTGATCATAAAGAGGGTCATACACTACACCAGCAACAAGCGTTATCAGTCGTCAAAATACGGAAATGGGCAAAAAATCCGTTGCTCACTACAGTAAAACACGTTTCAATTCCCTTCCACATGATTTGAAATCTCTGCGTGTTGGTATAAAATTCAAAGATAAAGTAAAGCGACGGGTACGGACCAGGATGGCAAACTATTTGCCCTAGGACTCAAAACATACATCCTCGTCGAACTTGGATCATCTGGCTGTTCTAACTACCATCTTTAGGTTCCCGGGGTTCTTGGAAACATGCACTCGGGCTACTCTGGTAGCGAGGTCAACTATACTGTAAGGTAAAACGAACAAGTATATGTCTGGCCGAAGCCAGGGATACTACGCCCCTAATCAAACAAATCAACGGTTTCAGCATTCAAATCTTCGGCAACACCATCGTCATCAGCACGAGTGCTCCGAAGCGGCCAAGGGAAAGATTTTGGTGTCGGTTTTCTGGGATTACTCTTCTGGCATACTCTTCTTTGCTACCTCGAAAATAATAAAACTATCCACAGCGAGTATTACTGTGCATTATTTGAGCGATTGAAGGCGGAAATCGTTCCGAAACGGCCTCACATGAAGAGAAAAACAATTTTGCGCCGGCGAGACAATGCGCCGGCGCACAAGATCATCACAACCACGGCTAAAATCAAGGACTTACGGCTCCAACTGCTTCCGCATCCACCGTATTCACCCGATTTAGCCCCCTCGGACTATTATCTGTTCCCAAACCTCAAACGATGGCTCATCAATAAAAAATTCAGCTCACGCGAGAGAATCATCGACGCCGCGGAGAAGTATTTTGCAGACCTTCAGGATACTTTTCGGACGGGATTAAGAAGTTGGAAAATCCCTGGAATATGTGTATCGAGCTAAAAGGGGACTACACTGAATAAAATAACAAACATTAAAAAAAAATGTTTTTTTTTATTACCAAGGAGGTTACTTTTCACCCCACCTAGTATAAGTAGCGGTGGATTTCAACAGACACAGCTGGCCTGAAACGTCGATTTTATCAAGATTTCAGCAAACAGATCGGCTGGCATACAAATTAAAGTGTGTAGATGGTTATACGATTTCGGATACATGAACAAACGATCAAGTTAACTTAACAAAATATCGTTTATTTTCCTTTCTTGAACATTTAAATTCCGAATGTCTTTGAACAAAATTACTGTCAATATGTTTGTATTTTCCTGTCAAGTCTATCGTTTGAACTTATTGTATTTTGATTTTAATTGATCGCGTGTTTTAACCTCCTTATATTTTTTATGTTATTTAAATTTGCTCAATTTGAGCTACCCTCTATCACAAGTGAAATTGAATTTCACTTTTCAATCCAGAACTAAAACTAGCTTGATTTTAAAAACTTTCAACTTCGTTAATCCTAAATTTAAAATGTCAAAATGCTACGATTGCTTCTGTTTTCTCTATTGTTATTTTTTCCACCACTACTCTAATGGCACAGATTTGATATTCGCTTGTCGCATTTATCGTTAAAACAGTTCATCAGCATATTTATCAACGCTCCGATGCGCTCTATGATTTAGCGTCCAAGATGAACATTGTTAAGCGAACTATGCATAAGAAGAGCACAACACTCTGTCCGTAAAATATATATTGATCATTTGGTTAAATATTTGTAGCCCCTCGTTCATCATCGGTTATCAGCGATTAGAAGCGTGTGTTTTTGTTTAACATGTTTGTTAAAAGTCACAATTCGTTAAGTAAAACCTATCAGCTAACCAGTACAGCAAATACTAAAAACAAATCTAAATCTAAATTCATCAGCCTTGCGTCTAAAAATTTGTTCTAGTATTTAATGAATTGTATTATGTGTGCACGGCGGGACCATTTAAGTCATTTTTGAATCGTTTTTGACTCACTTTCGTCAAAAGCGGAGTCACTCATGTACACAGAGAGGAATTTGATAGTCAATTTTACCATTATTGGGGGTTAGGATGACTATTGCAGTATAGTGATTTTGAACCGACTATGATCATGGTCAAAACTACCATTAAAAATAGTTGATGCAACATTTTCCATAATGTCGGAATAGTCCTTGTTACCATGATCATAGTCAAAAATGCCATGAACGTGGTGAGTTCTACCATTTTCATGGTTATTGAAACCATTATATGCCATAGTCATCCTGACCATGATTTAATTGTCGGTACAACGATGAAATTTTTCTCAGAGTATGAGTAAATGTTACTGGGACAAGTCGACATATATAAAACATCGATCTGATTTAAGTCGGTGTCTTGGATATGTCGACTTGTCAATCTCAGTCACATTTACTCATACATGAGTGACTCCACTTTTGACAAAAGTGAGTCAAAAATGATTCAATATTGAGTTAAATGGTCCCACCGTGTGTATGTGAAGTTGTATGCAAATGTTGTGACTCGTTTCCAATGCAACGTATTTTTAGCGGATTCATCTTAATTTCTTGCATGCAATGTAAATGAGTTTATCTCTTCTGCTTCTTTAAAAAAGACTATTTTCCGTTTTCTGTTCTGACACTTCCTGCAGATGAGATCACATGCCTTTTTTTATGTGGACAATAAAAATGAACGATCAAAATCAACAACATTTCCGTGGCATCAAAATTTTGCATTTGTTTTGCTCGGTGCTGTCTATTCGTTCGGAACTGGAAACACATCCAGGGGAAGCTCTGGTCAGTACTTTTCCTCTTCCAGCTCCAGCTGCCGTGCGTGGCGGATGTTGTTGAGTCCGTGAGAATTCCGCTTGATGGTGGCCGTATCGGGATCGTTGAACGATTTAGCCAGCACTTTTGGCGTGTTGTTACCAAGCACTCCGTTAACGTTGTTCGACTTGGTTAGCGTTGTTTGGCCGTTGGAGATTTTCGATCCGCTGGCATCGTTCCGCCCGTTGAACGACGACTGGCGTTTTGGTTTCTGGCTTTCGGTGTACTGGAAGGGACGAAGTAAATGTGTTAAAATCAAAGAAATTGCTCTGTTGGCGGTTTAAAGGCTTAAGAGAAGCAAACATAAAATAAAATCGAGGTAGGACAAACAAATTCTATGATAAAGTCTAATGGATAGTTACTAAGTAGTAGGAAGATTTGCTAATAAAGACTCCCGAAACAATAGATTTAACGATAAAAAGTATGAAAGATCTAAGGGGAGCTTGAAAAATCTTACTTTAGCAGAAAAATTTAAAACTAGAAAAAAATGTAATCCTTTAATTATAAATTTTCCGAAAACTCTCATACTTACATAATTGCATACTTACATCTTTTGTCGGTAGCGATGAATATTGATTTGGATATGAGCCGTAGCACGGCGAGCCCTGTATCGCTTTGATTCCCTTCGTTTTCTTCTTCATTAAGTATATCGTGACGAAAACGGTCCCAGCGCAGCAAATGATGATCAAGAACAAAACTCCAACAACGATTGCCGCTACTGAAGAGGTCCCAGCTGTCAGGGCGTGCGGAATTTCTGGAAATGGTCAAAACCAAATTCGTCCATATCATATTGATCGTAAATTCTCAGACGTGCAACTCACCATTACTCATTTCCATGTGACATTTGCGAATCTCGCGATCGCTGCCCTGACACATCTTTTGATCCGGTGTCGGTATGAGACATCTTCTGGTTCGAACCTTTTCGCTGTCTAAACTGCACGTTGACCATTCACTCCATTCGCCCCAACCAAGGAAGGCTGCAAGAAGAACAAACTCGTAACATCCACAATTCACTCAAACCTTACAGTGGTAATGACTTACAATCGCAGCTGGGCATCTCGCAGGTGTCGTACTGAGTGCTCTGTCCTTCGCAATCGTTTCCAAAAAGTACGTTACCTGACATAGAAAGACATTGTCTGGAACGTGTTCGCGTTCCAAGGCCACAAGACACGGAACATGGCGACCAATCACTCCAACATCCCCATTCACCTGTAAAGAAGCTCAAACTTTATTTTCACACAATCTTCACACAATAGAAAACTAACCTTTACAGGGTTGAGTGTTGCAAGCTCGCGCCATTCTGTTGATTCCATCGCATTCCGGCTTTTCGCAGATCCTTGTCCGGAACTGTTGACCTCCACCGCAAGAAGCACTGCAACTGCTCCACGAACTCCACTCATTCCAACCGTCTTCGCTTTCGTTTCCTCCATGACCTCCATCGCTGGATCTCTGGCAGGATCCATCCGCGTGGCATACCCTGGTTTCTTCTTTCGGACTAATCTTCAGCAGAGATGAATCCGCTATCGGAGCCTTGCAAGTATATCTGAATCGCTTCTCAACATAGCCTCCATTTGGGAGCGTTCCATTGGCCACCGTGAGCCAAGGTGTCCACGCTCCAGTTCGTTTCACATCCGGACATTGATGTGTGTTGCAAACTTCGTAGTCCAAATGACATCCCGGACACTCCATACCCCCATTGAGTGGGGCTGGGTCGTCACATTTTCTTCTTCGAATACGATATCCTCCTCCACATGGGGCACTGCATTCTCCCCAGACTCCCCACGGTCCCCAGCCACCGTCGATTGGAGGCTGTTTTGGTGCTGGACATGGAGGTAAATGGGAACAGTAGATTTCCGCACGATCTGGTCCTACGCAAACTCGTCCGCCATGAGCGGGTTTTGGATTACCGCAAGTTCTACGCCGTGTCTTGACTGCCATTCCACAGGTTTGTGAGCAAGCGGACCACGCACTCCAGTCGGTCCATCCACCATGAACGGTGCAGTTTGTAACGGCTATACTCATTCCAGTACAAGAGCGGCCTCCATTCTTGGGTGATGGATTATCGCATGTTCTGGTCCGGCACAGGCAAGAATCCGTGTTGATGGAGAAGTCTTCGTTCGCATTTATCGGGTTAACTTGTCCATTCGATTGAGCACATTTGCTCCACTCAGACCAAGCAGACCAGCCGCCGTCAACCGGAGCTGTCAGTACTGGACATTCTGTGGCATTCTGTATCCAGTACTTTGCGAGCGTATCCCCATTGGGAGCTATCGTACAAGCTTCCTGCAACTCGTTCCATCCACAATAGGGATCCATGGAATTCAGACAACTCAATCTGGACAGGTGTCGATTGCAGTGGTGGGAAGATATCCGACTTAAGGCTGTATCCGTGCCAACGTACAGAGAATCCGTTTCCTTCACATACTGTATCGTTCGAATCCTGGATTCGTTGGTTAGCTCCGGACGCCAAATCTCAACTACACAAGTCATTTTAGTTCTAGGCAGGACGGATATTTTCTTTATTAGACCAGCATCCGTTGCCACATAGATGATGTGAACTCGTTCGTGCAGTTTGGTTGGAATCACATCGATCGCAATATGACTGAATCGTTCCAATTTTGTATAGTGAAGAGGTTGGCCCGTGATAGGTTGCACAGCTTGATCCATCAGCTGGTACCGGGAGGAGTCGATGAGCGATACGTGGCGAGCGGTTGGTCCAGCGTGACATTCAAAGTGATCACGATGCTGAGCATCCTGCCGATGCCATGCAGAACCTAGCGATTCTTGATATTTGAAAGCTCCAGAGAACGCGGCATGGATTGCGGACATATTGAAGGCGCATATAGCCGAGCCGTGGATGCTGTTCCTGTGGAGAAATAAATGTGAGACACTCAAACAACATCAACCATTTAAGCATACTTACTCTGGAGTTGTGAATGTTGAATACAGAACGCCTTCTTCCTGCGAGTAGACCATCCCTTGCACTTCGTTGAAGTAGAATGGATAATCTCCGGGCAGAGAGCAGTTTAGTCTAGCTTTCACGAATGACGTCCAATTGTCCTTCAGGATCTGAGTACCACCAGGATCATTCTTACATATCCTAGCTATCCTAGAGTACACAATCTTCCCACAGTTGATGAACTCGACAGCAGCTTCTCGAAAAACGAAATACACAAATTCACCATGTTCGAAGCTTCCGACAAACTGTGGATCGTTCAACCACTTGGAGTTGTACTGATTGGTACGCAGCATGCGACTAGATTCCTGAGCCACTTCCGCTCTCAAAATGGCTGGATCCGATCCAGAAAAATCCGTCGTCGTTCCAACGAACAGCTTGCCATTGTCGGACATGTGTGCCGTATTGTTGGCAAACGGGCTGAATGGGCACTTTGCCACGCCCTTATCGTACCGTGTCACTGTCAGGTTCTCCATCTGCCGCCAGGAGCAGTACGGACTGAAGGCATATGTACCGCAAACATAAACCCGGTTGCCGAAGTTCTCCAGCACCATGATGTGGTTCCGGCACGCTTCCTCACTTTGGCCCTTATCCAGGCAAGTGTTTCGCATCGCTGTGGTTACCTCCCAAGGCATCTTTTCCCGCACGTCCAGGTGTAACGATAGTCGGTACAGGTTGTCCCTGAAATTGAAGAAGAATGGAAAAATGAAACTGTTAGTTTGTTTTTATTTGCGGTTACGAGACTTGTGACATTGATCGTTAAACCACAACGCATATTGCTGCTTGGTACAACAATTCGATCTCCTTTATCGGCGGGATAGACTACGGTGGTTGTGGTCTCAAATATGGGTATGGTTCATCAGTGAAGTTATAATTGTGCAATAAAGTTTGTATCTTGCGAAAAACCGCAGACGTGTCCGTTGTTGGCGTGGAAATAAAAACGTAGTGTGCTGTTGTCATGGACGAGAGAGACAACGAGAGGGTGCCAATGGTTCAAGAAGAACGAGAAGCGAAAAAACTGAACGTAAATTTTATTGGTTGCAATTAATAAAGATGTCGGAGATTTCGATACGATCTTGATGTACGATCGATTGGTTGTTTGTTGTTCCTGGCGTTGTTGTAGGTTGTGGTGTATGACACCCGTTGAACTTGCATCGGTGGAGGTTCTGGAGATTGAACATGGCTCTGATGATAAGAATGGTGCATTATGGCAGTCAGTGGGAGCAATTTGTTGTTATATTTACTACTTTGGACGACAACTGATCGGGGGTTCACTTGCTTTCTTGAGGCACAAACGGACTCTTTTTATAATTTAGTCGTACAGCTGATATCGGTAAGAATTTTGAGCACACTTTAATTAAATTATGGCTCAAACACAATGTGGATGGAAACGGAACAGCAACGGCAAGTTTGACAGTTGTTACAAATGACTTCGATATGTTCGAATAGAATCGGCTTGGATCTAGCCTGTTTTCTTTACAACATGCAGGCTTACTCAGATCGGGCTCGCTGCCGTTGCATCTCCGGTTTCGTTATCATTGTTCTTTCATTTTTTCGTATCATTGTTATCATAGCCCAATAAGTTCTGATAAATTGAAATAAGGTTTATGCAATTCTTGACAACTCATTAAAAAAGATGCATCTGATTTTGTAAACAAAGAGGAGAAGTAAGATTTAAACGTTGAATTCTTGAAACTCTTAGCACTTTCACGCAAACTAGGACCACCAACACAACGAATAAACTTTCCCTAACATGATGGTGATGTTAGTTTCCGTGGGGGTTCTGAAAGTTTTGAGAAAATTACGTTTGAATCTTACTTCCCCTCGTTGTTTACAAAATCAGATACGTTGTTTTGAATACGTTGTCGAGAATTGTAGACGTAGTGTGCTGTGGTCGAATAGAGTTGAAACAAGTTTTTTGGTTTTGGACATCGACGACAAACGGCTCCTTGAATTTTTGCACCGCCTGAAATAGCTCCTGTTGTTCACAAGGTGGTCGCTTTACCCTGAATCAACTACGAAAATTGCGCTTTCGTGGACCTCAGTCGGTTCGGTTCGATTAACCCAACCCGGGAACATCTTGATACTTCTAGTACATTGTCACTGAAACTCAAAAAATCGGTCCGGTGGTACTGTCAAACGTGTCAAACCGAAAAAAAAATCTAGCGTATCTTCTAAAAAGGTCGGAATGCAGATATTATGTGCGATAAAAATGTTAATGCAAATTTTGATACATTTTACGCTTGCAGTGAACACGGAACCAGTGGAAACATAAAAGTGTGTTGTACATAAATTAAATCACGCACTGAAGGGAGGGAGAGGTATTAAATGTGACAATCGGTACAAATTTTGGAATTGATTAATATAAAACGTGTTTCAAAGGGGAAGAGGGAGCCGATCAGCGTTTCCTAAGGAGAGCGGTCAATCATCAATTGCGCCAGAGTTTCAAGGGATCGTTCAAACACGAAGTCCATTGTTTTTGAACATTTGTTTGTTAGCCGTTTGAATATTTCTGAAATCGAAATAACGTTTGGAAGGTAAAAGCGATTATTAGATTGTTTGCCAAACCATTCATTTAAAGTTCTTTGTGTAGAGCCGATTTTATTTTTTGTTGTGAAATGTAACGTCATAGATATTCCATGTTACAAATTAAGTTATTTTTTAAAAAAATAGATAGAAAAAATAAATAAATCATGTATGAACAAAAAAAAACTCAAAATTTTTATTTGGTAATTAAGATTCGTTAATTTCGTTAATTAAGAAGATGTTCAATCTTCTTGGTGTCAAAAGGATAGTTGTTGAAAATTTTATGTACAATTTGAAAAAAATACTTTTGAAGATGGACAATCACGACTAACTTTTGAAAAAGGGATATTTTCATGGAAAAAGCCATTTTTTCGACATTACTTTCAAATTATCTCGAAAACGGGTACATATAGAATGTTGCTCACCAAGAGCATTTTTGTTTAAAATCACTAAAAAAAATCGTATTATATTATTAAAATATGGTTATTTATGCAAAAACAACAAATTAGAAAAAACTTGAATTTTTCTTACTTCTAAGAACTTTTTTATCTTAAGTTGCTCCATCGTAAAACAACTTTTATTCTTTTTCTTATGTTTCAAAGCCTTTTTGAAAAAAAAATTATAAAAAATCGTACGTTGGACAGATTTGCTAATTGATTTTTAATTTTAATTTTTGATTTTTTTGAAGAAAAAAAATTTTTTTTTTACAGTGTACATATTTTTTTCATAAAGTCAAATTAATTAACTACAACTTCTTCTCAGACGCAATTTTATTACAACTAACGGTTTTCGAGTTATGATTTTTTGAAAAATACGCATGACAAAACACATACGCCCTTTTGAAAAAAATGTCTTGAGTCAAAAAATTCCCTTAACCCGCGGAAAATCCATCATCACCAATTCCGAAGACATGTGCAAAGTTTCATCCAAATCGGAGAGGGTCGTGCAAGATTTTGACTTTTTCCGGCTGATTTCATCTGGAAACGCTCCAAATTACATACGTTTGGGTAGAATTTTACCAGAAGTAAATCATTTATACTCAGCGGTAGATTAACATGATTATACCCAAAGTTGGTTTCCTACACTCAACCGCTCCACTGGGTACTTTTTTCTAAGCGTGTAGACGTATATAACACCCCGGTGCGTTCTGCCCCATTTTTAGTCTTGCATAGTTTTGTCTAAATAATCTGAAAATATGTAGAATTATAGTGAAGTTTTTATACTATCTTGAAGTTTTTGTTGTCAGCGATACATGTGAAGTGAATTTATTACTAACCATTGATGTTAACGCATGGTAAAAGCTTATTTTAAGAACTTTATTATTTGCGTGTGAAGTACAGTCATGAAGATTTTTTCAATTTTGATCATGTGTTGGTGTATTTAGTGCCTTATTGTACTACAAAATTATGAGTTATGCTGTTTTATGAAAACATTGATAAAGTATCATTCCATTAAAGTTATAGTTTTGAAGAATTGAGCACATTTATTGAGTGGGTCATTTTACCTCACCAGTGCATTTTGTACTGTTCTCCCCTACATCCTGTCAAAAGATACATATGGAAGTTCGGTTTGGCTCACTGGTAATGTTTATTTTTTACAAACGAAAATTATAAACCATATCAGAAAAACTATATTTAAAGGGTATGACGAAAAATAAGACCAATTTCAAAATTCAAGAGAAAAATTGGTGAATTGGTGTAGCCGTTTTGGCATGCTGTTCATCAGGTTTCTGAGGTAGCGGGGATCCAGTTCGTTCAAAGCCTTTTCCAACGCCGCATGATACGTTTGTTTGTTGGCTACGTCTGTTTTTTTTTCACCTTATTATCGAGAACCGCCCAAAGATTCTCGATTGGGTTCAAGTCAGGGTAAAGGTTTGATGCGACAGGATCAGAAAAAGGCGAGCGTTTTCTTGGCCGTAACTATGCTTGGGATCATTATCTTGCTGAAAGATGTAGTTGCCTTCCAAAAATGATTCCTCCAGATTTCCACACAGAATATCAAAATAGTCAATTTTTGTCATGATTCCATTGATTATTGCCAGATTACCCACTCCAAACCACGAAAAGCAGCCCCAGATCATAATATTACCTTCACCGTATTACATGGCTGGCTGGAGATGCCTATCCTGCAGTCCTTCATCACTTCTGCGCCATACTCTTTGACATCGTTTCTTGTTGAACAGCTCAAACTTGGATTCGTCTGACCACACAACACGTTTGCAGAACTCCAGAGGCTTAGTTATGTGGGTTTTGGCGAATTGGAGCCGTTTTTCCTTGTTAGTTCGGCTGATAAACGGTCGCTTCCGGGCGAAATGGCTGTTCAACCCTTGCTCAGCGATGCGTCGACGGAAAACGCGATCCGAAATCGGTAGGCTCAGCTTCTCTTTCATTTCTCGGATGGTGATGAAGGGATTATTCTTGATCTTTTGGTTTTATTTTGCGGTCCTCTCGGTGATCCGTTTTACGTTTTCGTCCACGTCCCGGCCGATCAGCAACACTTCCAAGCTTTTGGTGCTTCAGAAAAATCTTCACTCCATATCTCTCGGCAACTGCGTGCCTGGTATGGTTCCGATCGCAATCACACACGATCAGATTTGTGGCGGATGTAGCTTTGAGGCGGATGTAAGCAATGAAACGTCAAAGCAGTGATTTACGGGGGGTTTACCAGCGGATTCTACACGGAAAATTATTTTTCCGTTGAATGATCTTTTTTTTTGTCTTACCTCAAACAGAAGATAATCAAGTATACCGTCAGCGGGAAATTGAAATTAACGAGTATATTGGAATATATGTGTGAAACATGTCAATTGGGTCCAAAAGAAACTGAGCATGTGTAAATAGAATGGTTCTGATATGTAAAGGACTTATAGAAAGGGATTTTCTTACATACGACTCTATTGATCTATTTTTTCGCCGGTCACTGTAAAGGTAACGGCTTGGGTAACGGCTTTACCTCCCACAACGGCATTACCGTCACCCTCGGATTTATTGATTCGGCAATCTTTCTGCATATGCCTAATTTTTCCACAGCGGTGGCATTTTCCGTTGAATTTCTCCGATTTCCTGCTTTGATCACCAACGAAATCAGCAGAATTTTCATCAATCGAGTAGTCTGTTCGGTCGGCGCGCTTCGATTCCTGACCTAGGAACCGTTGTTTGACGGTATCCAAGGTGAACTCTTTATCGTCGATATTTTCCAGCATAGTCACGAGTGAAGCGTTAGGAATAGCTGGAAAACCAGGTCGTTTTCCTCCAGCTTTGCTTCTGAGGATTTCAGCTATCGGATCAGCTCGTCATACCGGAAAATGGCTCCTCATCGGCGTTTCTTCCTTCATCCGTAGCCTGACCAGTTGCTTGCGCAAGAAAGTATAGCTCATAACCTGCCTTCCAGCGGTTTCCACATCGCTCGGGCGGTCTTTTTGACCGATTTACAGCCACTCGTTGCCAAGGAATCCTACCAGCAAAGATTTGGCTTTTCGGTCCAGCTTCAGGAATTTATTGCTTGGTTCACCTTCTGCCGGTGCTGCCCCCGTGAGTGCCTCCGGAACTTCCGCGGCAATCAAAAAGAACTTCACTCGGAACCGGCAGTTTTCGTAATTTGTCCCGTTCAGCTGGGGAATATCAGCACCTTCCTTCCCCTAAAGAACCTAAAGAACTGGACAACTGAAACTCCGGAAATCACGAAACACGGATCTATGCAAAACTAATTTTGGTGTTATTCAGAGAACTAATGAAAATATTCAATAATCTCGAGGCCTACTTCGTCTTTTGAAATTGATTTGTATCATTTATGAAGCTAGCTATGTATGCAATAACACATGCGCTGTCAAAAGAACAAAGCATTTATGTATTCAAAATTTAAAAAAAATTCGTACGCTGTACAAACAAGGTGTCATGCATGCATTTCGCCAAAGACAGTATGACAGCAGTACAACTGTTGCTAACAATGTATGGCACATGTGTTTAATTCACGAAAACTGAGTTTTCAAAACGAGCGTAAGCGAATTTACAAAATAAAAAAAAATCAGTGTGGACGGCCATGTTTTCATTACAACTCAACAAACATCGGTGTCGAATAAACGCTTGTTCAAACAAATTTGCAAAAGCTTCAGAAAGCAAAAATCAGACAGCTGCAGTAAAAATCAAAGAAGGATTTAGTTTTCCCGTGCCAATAGCGTAGGTGTGGCACCTTACACCTTTATACCTTATACAGCTTCAAAAAATCAAACCGTGTGGTTCGAATATGGGAGAGTAAGGCTTGTTCGCGACAAAATCTGGACACCCCTAAATACGTATATCTCTGGAAATACTTCATCAACGCGTGAAATATTCCGCAGGCTGATGAACGTATGTCTGTTAGTTGTGTAAAATCAATTTTTGGTGATACTGCAAGCTTTAAGATCAAAGATGGCGTCGAAAGAAGAGCAAGTGCGAAAACGATTGTGTGCGGTCGCAACTTGCAAAAAAGCTTGATTTTCCTGTAAGCTGTCATAAGTTTTAATTTGAAAATTGAAGGGGGGGGGAAAAAAAAGGGGAAGGGGAATGGGCCCAAGTAACATTGCTAAGACCATCCTGCTTTATTAAGTTTTATTAAAGTTTTATGAAAGCCACTTGAAATCAATTTGGTTTTATTATGGCACCAAGAGGTGCCAATAGGCTCCATATTTTAGTCAGGTTTATGAGAACCTACACAGCTTGTTTACAACAATCTTAAAACCTTGTTTCTCAAATTCCTTTTACTCCTATCAAAGGTTTTATTTCGACTTTATGAACTCGTAAAATGCTGTTTTGAAATGCCGCTTTAGGACTCATTGATTTTATCTTATTATGGTCAGTTGAAAAAGCATTATAAAACCATTTTGCCTCCAGTAAATGCATTAAACGGCAAATTGGCATTGGAGGAAGTCACCATGAGACCAAATAGTTTTATAATAGTCATTGCGAAGAAAAATTGGTTTTATGGCAAAACTGTGCTTTTTTCCAATCGCCATATTGAAATATAAGAAATAATTGAAATGTGGAAAAATAAATGCATCAAATTTTCAATGGCATGCAAATAAACTGCAGATCGGAGACTAATTTCGGCATTCTTTTAGATAATCTCACCCAATTCCAAGCACTTTCCAGGAAATTCATGATTAATTTATCGAATATATTTGTTTTAATTTGATTTATGTTGTTGTAAATTCGCATAATTTCCGAGGCGCATTAATTTTCGGCTCTTATCGTGCCAATATTCACCATAAAAATAATTGCGCATATAATTTGGAGCATAATACGCTGTAGAAAACACAATTTGTTTTGGATATTTTGCTATCAAACAAAATTTCCCGCAACACTAGACCTTTTTATTACTGCTAAATGAATCAGAAGAGCAGAGAATCGAACAAAGCAGAACAACAAAAACCAACCTCGATTTCACAGTGAAGTTTGACAGCTGTGGCCATCTGGCCACATTCTGGTTTTAATGGCAGCCAATAGGTTTTATGAAGGTTCTCAAGTGGTCATAACATCTTTCAGTAGAACAATTTCAAAATCTTTATGTTCTCATAAAGGTTTTATTAACTTGTTTTCACAACCGTCTATAGAGTGGGCCATTTTGTACAAATTTCGGCTTTAAAGAAGCATAGAGGAGGTGCTGGTAGACAAAACAGTTTTGAATGTAGTTTTATCAACAAAGCCGGGAGGAGTGCTATACGGCTGAAATAAAACTAAAATTGTTACTTGGGATAAGGGACAATGATGAAACTTATGTGCTGGAAGACTTTAAGCAGCTTCCCGAATTGTCTTATTATACTGCCATGCAACGGAACGGCGTAGAGGAGAATTTCAAGACGAAGAAAAAGGCCAAATTTTCCAAAAAAAAATTTGGTTTGGCAGGCAATATGCAGCTGTGGTCGAGCAAGCCAAAGCTTCTTCACTACCGGAACGGTAAACTAGGAAATATACCGTGAAGAATGCCTTAAGAGGCGATTGTTACCATTCCTACACAGCCCTGATGCTCCCTCGATTTGGCATCTTGTCACTACGCCAAAGAGGTTTTGGAATGGTATAAAGCGAATGGAGTCCATGTTGTACCGAAAGAGGCGAATCCACTCAACTGCCCGGAGTTGCGACCCATTGAGCGGTATCGGGCTCTCGTGAAGAGAGTACTCTCTCAGTATAAACAACAAGTTACATCTATAGAAAAAATTCGAAAATCTTGGACAAAAGCAGCTAAATCGGTTGCAAAGAAGTCTGCACAGACCCTAATGGCTGCAGTAAACTCAAAAGTTCGTAGTTTCTTCATGCAGCCTAGTTAAGTAGCTGTAATTAGTTTTAAGATGACTAATAATGCACAATTAAATGAATAAAAAATGCATCTTGGATTGAACTAACAGCAAATTTGTTTTATTACAAATTTAATCTGTCCAGATTTTGTCGCGAACAACCCTCAATAGCGACTTTTGTACCGAGCGATCAGAAAAATGTTGGAAACCCAAAAATCTTCTGTTAACATTCGGGAGAACGTTTAACTGTCGCACGGAAGCAAGTGAGTGGAGAAAAGGTGTTCCGTACAGTGTTTAGGATCACATGCGCTTGGGAAGTCACGAAGAAACTGGACCTGACCAAAAGCGTCGTGCAAAAAGGCAAGCAGGACTACGTTGAATTCAAGGTTCAGAGAGCACCAAACCGCAATTAGCGACAAAATAGGACAGCTTGAAGGTGTACACGTAAGCTGTACGCACAAATGTTGGAAGAGCCACACAAGGAGACACGTGAAAAACCAGACTTGTAGCAAATTCCGGAAAAAGCCTTTATGTAACTGCGTAAGACAAGTTTGATGTTCCATAGTTCCATTTAACAGCATGTGTTAAAGTTTCCCAAAAAAATCATTATTTGGCAGCCGGTCGTAACGTCAGTGGCCAAGTTTACATCAATAAGTGCCGAAGGAAACGAAAGTTTTCCGATTTTTGGGCGGATCTAGCGCCTTGTCCCTACTCCAGGTGGAGTGGAACAAGTCGAATGAAGTTACCCAAGTAACATTGCCAAAACCGTCCAGCTTTATTGAGTTTTATTAAAGTTTTATGAAAGCCACTAGAAATCAATATGGTTTTATTATGGCACCATGAGGAGCCAATTGGTTTCATATTTTAGTCGGGTCTATGAGAACCTATACAGCTTGTGTACAACGATATTTAAACCTTGTTTTCTCAAATTCCTTTTACTCCTATCAAAGGTTTTATTTCAACTTTATGAACTCGTAAAATGTTGTTTTGAAATGTCGTTTTAGGACTCAGTAATATTATCTTATTATGGTCAGTTGAAAAAGCATTTTAAAACCGTTTTGCCTCCAGTAAATGCTTTGAACGGCAAATTAGTTTTATAGTAGCCATTGCGAACATAAATTGGCTTTTTGGCAAAACTGTGATTTTTTTCAATCGCCATATTGGAATATACACACTTAGAAATTATGAATTTTACAAGAGACGTAATTCGTGTTTGTAAAAAGTCGGGGAACGTAACGAAAGATTTCGTGTAAAATTATGTCTCCTGAAACTGACACATACGCATTTCGATGAAAGATGTGTTTGATTGCATTTATTTTCTCATCTCTTTCAACTCATTCTTATGTGCTAAAGGACGCTTGCATGTGTCGGTCTCAGGGGACAGAAATTTACATGACATTTTGGTAGTGTGTAGGAAATAATTGAAATCTAGAAAAATAAATTCACCTTATTTTAAATGTAATGCAAATGTAGATTTAGATCGGAGACCAATTTCGGCATTCTTTTATTTAATCTAATTGAATTTTACCAATTTTCACAAAATTCATGATTAATTTATCCAATATATTTGTTGTTATTTTGTTTTTGTAGCCGTAAACTCGCATAATTACCGAGGCAGATTAATTTTCGGCTCTTATCGTGCCAATATTCACCATAAAATTAAATGCGCAGATGATTTGGAGCATGATACGCTGTAAAAAAACCCAATTTGATTTAGATATTTTGCTGTCAATAAAATTTCCCACAACATAAAAACATTTTTCTTGAATGTTATTTATTGCTAAATGAATTAGAAGAGCCGAGAATCGAACAAAGCAGAACAACAAAAACCAACCACAATATCACAGTGAAGTTTGATAGCTGTGGCCATTTAGCCGTATGCTGGTTTTCATGGCAGCCAATAGGTTTTATGAAGGTTCTCAAGTGGTCGTAGCATCTATCACTAGAATATTTACAAAATCTGTATGGTCTTAGAAAGGATTTATTAATTTGTTTTCACAACCGTCTATCGAGTGGGCCAGTTTGTACAAATTTCGACATAGCATAGAGGAGGTGTTGGTAGACAAAACAGTTTTGAAAGTAGTTTTATCAACAAAGCCGGGAGGAGTGCTATACGGCTGGAATAAAACTAAAATTGTTACTTGGGTAACGTCGGGCCGAAGGATTTCAATCCTTAAAGCACACCGGAATTATACTGGGTTTTAATGAAGCACTCATCCTAGGATTAACTCTACGGAGCAGGAAATGTTGAAATCATGGTTGAAGGCAGAGGTAGAGAAAAACGTCAATTCATGCGCTGTACTAATTTTTCTTGGGTGGAATTAAGCAGAAATATCGGGCTTTTAGATTTGATAAAGAAGAAGCATATTGAAATAAAGATACGTAAACCCAGCCATATTGGCTTTCATTCCCAGCCCAGTTTCATGACAACCGGTTCAGGGACTTATTTTATTAGTTCTAAGTGGTGCAACTATACCGTCGACACCCTTTATCATTTATCCTTCTACCCTTAACAGAGTGAGGCACTAAACAGAGCTGATTAAAGGCTTGTTGGCTTTAGTTTTGATAAATTAGTTTCTATTAGCACTCAACTTAGGCTACACACTTAGACAATTTTACAGTATTCGGTAATTTTTTACCGAACTTTCAACAGTTGGACGTTCGGTAATCCGATTTAACGGATTTCGGTAAAATTTGGTAAATTTATTTAAATTCTCTAATTTTTTTACCGGAATACTGTAAAATTTCACCGAAATTCGATAAATCGGATTACCGATCATTCAACTGTTGAAAGTTCGGTAAAAAATTACCGAATACTGCAAAATTTTCTATGTGTGTATGCTCTATTCTTGATCGTAGGGTTCCTTCCACGCCGAGCTTAGATTTCTCCCCTTTCAGAGTCAAACCCCAAGATCGTAGCTCACCTTTATGTGATAGTCGATACCTCTAGCTCACTTCATATGGCACCTATCAGCTGAGAAGTGTAGTACACTGCCTGCACAGAGCTCGAGTTGAAGTGATTTAATTAGACGTTTATTATCACTGTCGGTGGTGGTTGAGTGGTGGCGACGGAGGAAAGCATATGAGTCGCTAATATGTACAAACTACGCGCCCCTTTGCTAATGGATGCTGGAGGTCACTCAAGGTAGTTTCAACGCCATCATCGTCGTCGTCGTCACCGTCAGCACTGTAATGGAGAGTGAAATCTTGCAGATTTTGCAATGATTAGCATACCGGGCCTCTGCTCCGCCTTCTCACTAGCTCCGAGTACTGTATTGTTCAATAGATCACCCGATTAATTGGTGACAGTTTTACGGTCAGCTAATGGTCCTGCACGTGGCCGCAAAGTGAAGGGGGCGTTCGATGAATGGCAAATTCAATAGAGTTTTATTATCAATTAAAGTGGAACCATAATAAGAAGCGCATAATTAACATTTCATCGATAGGTACTAATTTTTATAAACTAGTCAAGTGTATCGTTGCATTTCGTTCCTTTCGATTAGAGTGGTTAGGTTGGGTGATTTGAAGTTTGAATTGCGTTTCTACATTGTTTGATTGGACCATCGAATCGTTGTTGATGGGGACATTCATGTAAAATCACGTTTAGAGCTAAAGGTCCAGCCTTGGCTGTTTTGTGTCATCCCATCGATCGGTAATTTGCTTGCCTTTTGAAAGTGCTGGCCAGCTTTAAGTCAGCTTACAAACGAACAATTAAAATTGGCTTTTTATGCATTGCTTTTCGATCCGCGCAGTACAGGGTCGACCTTTGCTTCAGCACGAACTTATTCGTTTCGTTACAGCGATAGAAATATAGAAACACCCTGTTTCGGAGAATATCTGGATACATGAATTACTTATTGGCCACTATGGCGATTGAATCACCGAACAAGTTAATGGTTGGTTTATCCAAGATTAAGCATAATAAGAAGATTCAAAAACAAATAAAACAAACAAACGAACAACTCAAGTGGGAAGCTGAATAACAGACAGAAATTCGGCGCCAAAAATCTGCTCACGTTCGTTTGAGATGCAAATTTTGCGTGGTCTGGCAAGGCTCTGTGCGTGGGTGTTTTTGCTTTTGGACTTGGCACGAGATGAGTCGATGAAGTCAAAACTGTACACCATGTGTTTCGACTGGCTACCTAGGCAGAATGTGAAGTGACTTCAATGCTCGCGCAAGCGGCGTACCGCACTATCCATTCGTCACTCCCAGTTTCAGCTCCGGTATAATTACCACCATGGAGACGCGCGATCATTAGTGCAGTTTTAATAACCGTCAATTTGCTAGCTAGCTGACCATATGGCGCTATGTTGGACAGGCTAAACGATTCGATTATGTCAATAATCTGCCACGAATTATGAAATTTGTTGCCAAGAACGCGAGAGGGAGAACTTCGCTTGGTGAGACTGTTTGAAAGCTCCCCGCTGGGCAAAGGAGGTTGTCTGCATGTAGGATCACAAAACACACAAGAAAAGAAACCGCACAGCCACGGTCAGCCGGCAGCGTCTAAATCTAAACCGCGAGTGAGTGTGGGGCCTACAGCTGATGGTGATTTATGTTTGCTTTCCTCCGGTAATCTCGCACGCCGTCGCCAGTTTCTGGGCGTAGAACCTCTTCGGTCTCCCCGAAAGCGTGACTTTGTCGGTATAATTTTTGCAATCCTCTTCAGCCAACATATGATAGAGCGGAAAGTGAGTTTAATGTTCGTACTAATGAGAAGCTGGTCACCCTCATCGTCGCTTTGGTCGCGGTCCGACATGGTCCATAAAGCTACTTTCAACTGCGCGGACTGGTTGGCGGGTTGGTGGTTTGCGCGGCATTTGCTGAAGATGATTTGGTTGCTTTGCCGAGGTCCGTTCATTAGTGGGATGCGGAAAAAATGCATGGGTTTCTTATTAGATTTAAAAAACCAACGTTTTTCGCACATGGCCAATAGGTGGAATTTTTGCTTAGGGCAATTTCCCGTCTTTTTTTCTATTTGCAAAGGTCTCACACGGCAAAATATTGGTGGGAAAAATCTTTCAGTAGAAAGTGAGTTAATGGCAGTCGATAATTTACCAGAGAAATCTGAGATCTTTGTTGTTGAAATGTCAACCTCATTGGTGGTCTGTAAAAATGATTTTCGTTCTGACTTCAATTACTTCAATTCCCCAACTGTCGTCTCTAGAACTATACAAGCAGTTAAACATGACTTTACAACTTAGACGAAGATCTTTCGACATAATAATAGTTGGAACACATGTCAAACCCACAAAGAAATCCTTCCGAGTAGTGAAACCTTGACTCGCGACAAAACGATCGTAAAGATTGCTTGCATAATAAAAACTCGGATTTGCTTATCTCTACTGAAACCAACCCACGATGAAGCCAATTATTCCTCGACTAGCCATCCAGGAAACCAAAGACTAACGAATCCTCTCAAATAAATCTCCTTTCCTGACCCCAATATTATAAAGTCGTACCCACCGCACGAAGTGTAAGAACACTTTATTAACGTCCATTGTCCAGTTGTTGAACCGTAAATTAGCGTCCTTTTTTATGTGTCTCTTAATTCGAAAAAAAAGGGTTGGCGGGGGGGGGGGGGGGAAGAGGGGGGGGGTTTGGGGGGGGGGGGTGGGGGGTGGGTGGGGGGGGGGGGGGTGGGGGGGGGTGGGGGGGGGTGTGGGGGGTGGGTAAAAATTTGTGGGTTGTTTTTTTTTTTTGTGGGGGGTTGGGGGGGGTTCATGCACACTTAGAAATTATGATTTTTACACGAGACGTAATTCATGTTTGTAAAAAGTCAGGGAACGTAAAGAAATATTTCGTGTAAAATTATGTCTTCTAAAACTGACACATACGCAATTCGACAAAAGATGTGTTTGATTGAATTTATTTTCTCATTTCTTTCAACACATTCTTATGTGCTGAAGGACACTTGCATGTTTCGGTCTTGGGGGACAGAAATTTACATGAAATTTTGGTAGTGTGTGTTATCGATGGCTGAGATTCTATGTGACGAAATTAAATTGATTCTGGAATTCAAACTATCCAAACCTACGCAGAAAAAAATAATGAATTTTAACAAGCGCGTAAAATTTCCATTCGTTCAATTCTAAGCCAAAGGAGGCGTAATCAACGAAATTGTTTGTAATCTCTCATGCGCCATACAACAATGTTCGCAATCTTTCATACAACAGGCTAGATTCAGGCGTTATCTGGCTTAACTTTACATGAAATATTCCATTATTTTCTGACAAATCTAGCATTCCCTTTATGTGCATTACATAACGCAGAAAATTCAATGTTCCTTTTTATCTGTGTAAACCATCCCAAAGAAGCAGTAATAAATAATGATTTTCAATCGATCATAGTTAGATTTATAACAATATCTGGCGATTGTTTTCTGAAACTAACCATTTTCAATACAAACTAAACTTTCATTTGATTTTTGTTTCTGAAGAAAAACAGTATTTTTTTTAAATTAAATATTTGACAAATAATTGGAAGAGAAATATCAAACTTTTATTTTTTCTGATTTGTTCTGCACATGCTCCATCATAACGGAAACAAACAACATTTGAATATTCGTTGTTTAGTGAGATTAAAGTGCGATCAGGAAATTATTGCAACACAGTTAATTTACTATAAAATCTCTTGTATTTATCGGATTAAAACTAAATTTGCAGGGCATTTTATACATGTAATAAGGTCAGTTGTGTATGTAACATTGGATCAATTATTTTTTTTTTTTTTGGAAAACAGTCTCGACACTTCCGCTTCACGCCATCCATGGAAGCGTGACTTCCTACGCATGTCATTTGCATCCTTTACTTTCTCTTGGGTCTTTTTGAGTTCCCTCTTCATCATGGCTCAATAAGTTGTGATTGAACATAGTTTATAGCAGATCGGTGGATTCATGTCCTTGGGGACAAAATACACCGAGTCAGTCTCATACCATTTCAGCACGCTTTTAGAATAGTGTCATGTTACTAAATATGACCAAGAGAGTAGTTTTTCATTGTGTTGCGCTAAACATGTCAAAAAACTAGACAGTCTTGTAATATTTCATCATTGATGGTGCGTCACGAAAATTTCACTTTCCTTTGCAGAGGTCTCGACAATTTCTTATTTTTTAAACAATCATCCACTTTAAACTCATCTTTTCCTGTGTAAAACTCCTGTCCTGGCATTTGTTGGAGGTCAGCTTTGACGTATGTTTTGTCATCCATCACACAGCCACTGTATCTGGTCATCATCTCCGTGTAGAGCGTCCTGGCACGGGTCTCGGCAACAGTTTGCTGCCGTTCATCACGGTTTGGGAAGTTTTTAACCTTGTGTGCATATAATTTAGCTTTTGCCTAGGACTGGACGTAACTTTGCGAAACACCGACCTTTTTTGTCAACATCACGTGTTTACATGTTAGGAATCCGTATGAAATTATCCTTAACCTTTCCTTTCCTACACGCTGCTTCTGGTTTCCTTCCTGCTCCACGCTTGTGATCCAAAGTCAACCGGTCATTGAACCTGTTAAGTACTCTTGAGACTACGGGGCGTAACGAGTGTGGCTCCGGAGCAAAAAGCGCTAAAACTAAGTTCTTCGTCGGTGCGGGAAGTCTCAAGGGCCGAGGGCCGGCCACAGCAACAAACGGAACGACAAGAGGGGTACGAGGCAGCGAAAATCCCTGGACCAAGGTCCGGAAAAAGGGAAATAGAAAAAGCGAATCGAAGCCTGGCACGAAAGCGGAACCGCGGTGAGGCCCTCATCGTGAAGAGCGAAGAGTCCAAGTACTCCGGGGTTCTCAAAGCGATGCGCGGCGACGCTAAGCTCACGGATCTGGGCGCCGATGTGCGGAGTATCTGCCGTACCCGTACTGGCGAAATGATCTTAGAGCTTAGGAAGGATACGAAGCTGAAGGGCCCAGCCTTTAAAAAGCTGGTGGAGCAAGCCTTGGGAGCGAGAGTGGAGGTACGGGCTCTAGCCACGTTAGTCACTCTTCAGTGTAAAAACCTGGACGAGATCACGGAGGCTATCTCCACGGCCATAACGGCCCAGTGTGGGGTCGAGGTAGCCACAACAGCCATACGGCTGCAAAAGGGTCCACTCGGGATCCAAGTGGCCACGATACGGCTGTCAGTAGCCGCCGCGGACTTGGCTCTAAAACTGGTGAAACTCAAGGTAGGGAGGTCTGTTTGCCAACTGAGTTTGCACCAGCCGCAAAAGGCATGCTTTACGCGCCTCGAGAGCGGGCAGATGTCTGGGAGTGTAAGGGCCCCGATAGGAGCGACTTATGCCGAAGGTGCGGAGGGAAAGGCCACAAGGCTCGGGACTGTAAGGAGCCCCCTAATTTATGACGTGCTCTGTGAAACCAAATGACAAGCACGTTACGGTAGGCCCTAAGTGCCCGATATACAAGGGTAACCCAACTAAACCTGAACCACTGTGAGGCAGCTCGGGAAATGCTGTATCAGGCAGATCGCGAGTCTGCAACGGATATCGCCATAATATCCGACCAATATCGCATCCCGACCGGTAACGAAAACTGTGTTGCGGATAGGTCCAATAAGGCGGCATTATGGACGACGAGCATGTATCCGGCTCAGCAGATTCTGTCTACCTCAAACGAGGGCTTCGCGGTTGTGAAAGTGAATGGAGTGTTCTTCTGCAACTGTTATGCGCCGCCAAGATGCTCTATCGACCATCACAAATGGTTCACAAATGGTTGATCGGATGACAACAGAGCTAACTGGCCGAAACCCGTTGGTAATAGCGGGCGACTTCAACACATGGGCGCTGCAGTGGGGCAGCCACCTTACCAACCCAATCCTGCTTGAGGCCTTGGCCAGGTTGAACGTAAACCTAGCCAACCTAGGTACCAAGACTACCTACCATAGAAACGGAGCGGGGTCGATCATCGACGTGACGTTCTGCAGCCCTGGGCTGTCGAACAACTGGAGGGTGGAGGATGGCTACAATCATAGCGACCACTTGGCCGTTCGCTATAGTATCGTCCATAATACTAGACAGCGCGCAGAAGGAATAGCATCCAGTCAATTCGCCCGAAGATGACATCATACTTCGATGAAGAAGCATTTAGAGAGGCGTTTGAGCGGGAACAGAACATGAGCTAAACCCAGGACCCGTACGTCGATCAACTCGTAGCACTACTTACACGCGTGTGCGATGCAACCATGCCTAGGAAGGTAAAACCTAGGGATGGGAGACCGTCTGTGTATTGGTGGACAGAGTCGATCGCCAACCTCCGTAGAATTTGCCTCCGTGCAAGAAGGAGGATGCAGAGAGCGCGGTCTGACTCCGAAAGAACGGAGCGTCGAGTGGCGTTAGTCGCCACCAAGGCCGCACTAAAGAGGGAGATAAAGGCCAGCAGACGAGCCTGTTTCGAGGGCTTATTTTCGCCACCACGGCCGCACTAAAGAGGGAGATAAAAATCAGCAGACGAGCTTGTTTCGAGGGCCTGTATTTAAGGGCCATCCCATGAGGTGACGCCTGTCGGGTGATCAAAACCAAAGGTGCATCGGCTCCAACCAAGCAATCACCAGAGCTACTGAAGGTGGTCATTGGGGGACGCTTTCCACACCACGACCCGAGTCCTTGGCCTCCCATAGCCGTATAATCGTGCCATGACCAGCGTTCCAGTATCCCAGACCATAAGGCTGTCAGGGCGGTGGAAGGACGGTCGGCAACGCCAAACATCCGCAAACACGTGGGCGATGATAACGGCACCATGGAGGAAAGGGACGAAGCAACGGTTACGAATGATGAATTCATTGTGATAGAAAAGTCGCTAAAGGTGAGCAAAGCGTCGTAGCCAGATGGCATACCGAACATGGCGATCAAGACGACTATTCTGCTGGCTCCCGAAATGTTCAGAGTGGTGATGCAAAGATGTCTGGACGAGAGTTTCGTCCTTGGACGCCTGGAAACGCCAGACGCTTGTATTGCTGTTGAAGACAGGGAAGCCACCGGGTGATCCATCGGCATACCGTCCGATATGCTTGCTGGATACAACGGGTAAGGTGCTGGTGAGGTTAATCCTCAACAGGTTGTCAAAGTACATGGAGGATACGGACGGCCTGTCCAAGAATCAGTTTGGCTTCAGTAAAGGAAAGTCAACGGTGGATGCCTTCATGTCCGTTACGAAGGTGGAACTCCAACTCAAGACGCGGAGAGTTTGATACTGTGCAGTGCCACCCTGAATGTGAGAAATGCGTTCAATAGCGTCAGTTGGGCTATTACCAACTCGCTCCAACGCCTCTGGATTCCTGGGTACCTACATAGGATTCTGCGAAATTACTTCTAAAATCGGGTACTGGTATACAACACTGAGGCGGGTCAGGAACATGTTCAAGACAACGCAGGAGTTCCGCCTGGTTCAATCCTGGCCTTGGTGCTCTGGAACACGAACAATAAAGTGTTGCGATTAAAGTTCCCCACCGTGGTAAAGATTGTCGGTTTCATCCTAGAGGTCTATGGAGGGTCCATAAAAGAGGTGGCTAGAGGCTAGAGACACGGGAGGGTCTTGAGTGGGTCGAGCAGTTAGCATTTTCAACCACCCTGAGTTCTTCAGGAGTTTGGAGGCATATTTTCCATCCCGTACAAAAAAAAAATCGTCAAGTCCTCAAAAAAAATCTTCTTGGAACATTTCAAGGATAAATGAGTGGGCTGAATCAGGAGAAAAAACCTGCAACGTGTAGCTTAGTTGTTTTCTTATTCATTATTTTCAACTACCAAAATCTGGCTTTTTTATGGAATTCGGGATTTGACTTTATTGTTTTCTCCACTACTTTTTGCTACAGGTGAAGCAAAGTTAGGTATTGTAATATAAATGCATGGCAATTGAGCGCATAACCGATTAGAGAATTTCGGATAAAAGCTAACGAGTGAACTAACACCCCGTAGTTTCTGAGATTGAGATGTAAGCATCCTGGAATATTAAATTTGGATTTGAATTGGTTTGTTGAGCTGTAATTGATGTAAAATTTCAATTCCTTGTATTTAAAGTCAAGAAACGCTGGAATAAAATAGTAAAAATACTTAGCAATATTAAATATTCAAATTGCCAATTTATTATCTCTTGAATATCTCTGAAGATTATTTGGGTTTTCAGTACTTTTGGCAATCGAGTTCTAAACAATCATCAATTTTTGTGCAGTAGGGACGTAGCCAGGTGTGCAGAGATAAGCAGCTCTATGACATTAAATATTAGATAATATTATTACAGATCAATCCCATCTGTTATTTTTTTTTTGACGTAGGACTAAGTCTTTGTTCTCTATACTAGGGTACAGTTAAAAAAAATCGCGTTGCGACCGTCACGAAAAGTGGTCAGGTTTTGAGCGTTATTATCTCAGTCGTTTCTCAAGAAATTTAAAAAAAATTTTGCACCAATCGATCAGAAATTTTTTTACGCATCAATTTTAATAGAGAAGGTTGTCGATTTTTGATCAGACACTATTGAAGAATTCATAAATGTTAAGTCTTGTCTTAAATAGTATATAAACCCCTTCAGGCCTAAAGGGTCATATATGACCCCAAAAGGAATATGGCTGTATAAAATTACCGACTGAATCAAAGTGTACACTGTTTTGGATAAATTTGTTCTACATCAATTCTTCTATCAGAAAAATAATTACAACATCTGAGATTAAGGTATAATTGACCTAGAACTTCTTGCATATGAAGAAGTTCAAGAAGAAAAAAATAAATGCCCTAATAGTGTAAAGCTTTGTTTTAGAATATGGTACACATGCATACGTATTATTAAATTCTCGTTGATAAACATTAAATATTTCCGTATATTTCTGGGATGTTCTTAGTTATCCAAAATGTACTTGAGTTCAGAACTTCAGATCTACAGTTGTAACAGTAGCTTTTAGGACTATATAAGGTTACGATATGTACTCAGACATATTGAATAACCCTTTTGGAAGGTCAACAGTCATTATTTGATAATTTTTTGATGTTCTAGGTCATTCAAACTGTTCTTGAGTTCAGAAATTAAGATCTACAGCAGTAACTCTAGCTTTTTGGGACATAAAATGTTACGGTACGTATGCAACAATTTTCAGTGAATATTCTTCTCAAACGTAAAATAAAAACATTATGAGATAAACTGGGATGATCTAGGTTATCCAAACAGTGCTTGAGTTCATAACATAAGATATCCAGTTGTAACAGTAGGTTTTTGGAGTATGCAAAGGGACACTATGTATTTAACAATATTCATTGAATAGTGTGGAAGGTCAACAGACATAAAGCGACAATCATGGGATATTCTAGGTCATCCAAACTGGCTTTCAGTTCAAAACATAGGATCTACAGTTGTAACAGTAGTTTTTTGGGCTACGTAAAGTAACGATATGTATACAATCATATTAAATGAATCTTTTGGAAAGTCAACAATCATTATTTTATAACTTTGTGATCCTCTAGGTAATCCAAATTGTCCTTAAGTTTAGAACTTGAAATATACGGTAGTAACAGTAGCTTTTAAGGCCACAAATGTAACGTCACGTGTTCAAGCATATTCAGTGAATATTTTCGAACGTAAAAATACACAAGAAGATAATCTTGAGACGGTATAGGTCATCCAAACTGTCCTGGCGTTCAGAACTTAGGATTTACAGTTGTAATAGTAAGTGTTAGGCTAAATAAAGTTACAATAAATATTCAAACACATTCAATTAATATTCTTAAAGGTCAACTAACATTATAAGGCAATATGACATCTGCTAGGTCATCCAAACTATCCTTGAGATCAGAACGTAGGACCTACAGTTGTAACAAAAGCTTTCTGGGCTATGCAAAACTACGATGTGCTTTGAAACATATTCACTAAATATCTTGGAAGAACAACAGACATTATGAGATAATCTTCGGATGTTCTAGGTTATCCAAACAATCCTGGAGTTAAAATAAAAAAATCTACAGCTGGTAACTGTAGCTTTCTGGACTAAACAAAGTAACAATATGTATTTGACCAAATTAAGTGAGTCTTTTGGAAGGTATGGAATGAGATATCTTGGGATGTTCCAGGTCACCAAAACTGCCGTTGAGTTCAGAAGTTAGGATCTACAGTCGTAAAAATAGATTCATAACCTATAAAGGGTGACGATATGTATTCAAACACATTCAGTGAATCTTCTGTAAGGTCACCAGTCATTATCAGAGTTTCGTGGGATGTTTAAGTTCATAAAAACTGACCTTGAGTTCAGAACTTAAGATGGACAGAGGTAACCGTAGCCTTTTGGGCTTAACAAAGCTAGGATAAATTTTCAAACATATTCAATGAATTGTTAGTTCACACTCAGGTCAGGTCATTCAAACAGTCCTTCAAAATAAAAGGTCTACAATTGTAACAGTAGCTTTATGGGCTATACAAAGTTAAGTTAGTTGGTTTGGCATAGAATATCCCAAGATTATCTCATAATGTATGTTGGTCTCCCAGGACATTTATTGAAAATGTTTGAATACATATCATAACATTCTATAGTGGATAAAGCTACTGTAGACCTTAAGTTCGAAACTCCAGGACAGTTGGGGCGACCTAGCTCGTCTCAAAAAAATATTTCCTACTTTTTTTTCTATCGTTTCTATGTTATTGAGCACCAAATCAATCAGAATACACCAAGTTACTTGTATTACAACGCCTGGAAAAAAATAAGGCCTGAAAGGGTTAATTCAAAGAATATTCATCGTACAATCCAAATGGCTTACATTTAGTTGCGTAGTCCTACGTCATCATTTCAAACAACTCAATGGGGCTGTATCTTGTAGTTTTTCCAAAACTCGAGTTTTCAAAGGAAACGGCATCAAATCACAGCTAAACAAAATACTTTCATAATCAGCACAAAAAACTTTTCCTTATAAAGTTGTAAAGATGAAAGAAAACTGCCTATCAGATTGCATAAGATGCCATGCAAACTTGAAACGCATTTGAATTGCTCACCCAGGTGCAAAATGATACATTGGTCAAACATGAATACATCACTAGATTAAAATATTGTCTCATATGTGTGAATCCAATTTAGAAATGGAAATACGAGCCTAATTTATGGCCACTTAAAAATCGACTCACAATTATCATCATCATACACAAGCTGCCTAGATGCGGCGGTCAAAATCCAGTTGACCATCATCCAATTTCCCTCCCGGTGACAGGGGGCAACGTCAGATCGTTTAGCAAAAACGACATTCACCACATTAAGTCACTCTACAGCACATACTGGATTGGATATACCCCATTCGTACTGACGACATTCGGTCCACCAGGCGCCATCATCGCCCTCTCGTCATTGTCTTTCACGCAGCTGCAGTCAGTCAGAGTTGTTGCGAACGGACCTCGCCAGTTATATAGATAGGCGTGTTCGCTGACACTCTATAAATCATGATTAATGGCACATGTGACATTTATGCTTGCCCCGTCGTGGGACTCCAAGCGCGTCGATAAAGCTCTTCCCACAGCCACGCGGCAGCCATCCATGAACTAATGAGTGCCCAAAGTTGACGACGGTATCTCGAAGATATATGAAGTCCACTTTTTTTTTTAGGAGATGTGCATATATGAATGAAAATTGGAGTAAAATATGAAGCGAATTGTCGCGCCGTCACGTTAGAGTGCATCTAAATAACACTTTTTTGTTACATTTTAAGGCAGTTCACCAATGGTCGGCCCACTCGAAACGATTTTTCCAGTGAAATGTCATAATTTGTCGGTTTCCTGTAGCCATGTGTACTCTCCTCTCACAACCAGAAACCATAAACCGTCCCAACAATATGAACCTTTAAAAAGCCTTTTCCCGCTCATTACCTTTATCGCTAAGATTTATATTACTTAATCCATATGCTGGGTGAAGCCAACGAGCTCACTACCAGATCAGACATGCCACACACTCATCTTTGTTTCTCTCTTTCTCCGAACTTGCCTTGGGTACGTGATGGTCCTCAAGGGACCTTAAGAACGTGTAAAAGCGTACGAATGTGGTTTCGTCTCGGGGTCGTAAATTTGACTTCAAGCTCTTGCCTTTGTTTGTTCGAAGAGTTTGCAGAACAGCTCAACTCGTGACCGTAGAGAGCACGTGGCTTCCCAAAGGGTTGTGTTACCAGGTAAACAAATTGGTTCCTTCCACCTCGGGATTCCGTAAACTCAAAACTAGTCTATCGAGATGCAACAAATTGCAATCAACGCGCTTAACAATGTTGCATCCAGCCTCACGCAGATGCACACGCACACATTTCTTTCATTCAAGTTTTACGACCATCATTTTCAACTTAATTCTGTCCATTAAATTTATGATTTACACTGACGTGTCATATGAAGGTACCTGGCAAGTGTTGCACCGACCGTCTCGACTGTCTCGAAATAATGCAGGGAAGTGTTATTTACAGCTTTATTTTCACCACAGCAACGGATGTGCTACGATTCCTAGGCTTTATTTTATATTGGTACCCATCACGCTTATAAAATAGGAATTCACTTTTACGGCATAAAACAGTGATATAAATGAGCACATGCCCACTATAAAGCAGAACATTAAAATGCGATGATTGGAGCTTTAAAACCAACAACAATTAGTCAACATGCCCCGTCACTTTCTGTTGACGGCCGGGTGTCAATTTTGCACCATGACACCAACTTTTCCACCCAATGCGCGACCAGTTCAAAATTGAGGGCATATTATAATTAACATGCCTAGGGTCGGTAGGTCGGTGCCAGGCAGTAGTCTAATGGGCTGGGTCTGCCTCGTGCGAACGATGAGGCAAGTTGAGTTTGGTTGGATGGTATTTCCATAAAAAGTCGAGTTTATATAGTCTTCAGAAATATGGGAAATTTTAATTCTATTGGAAAATGATCAGAGCAGATGAAAAAATGTTGCTTGTAATAAAAACGCAAAACCTGATACTTCCGGCGGTTGAGTGGTAACATGATTGTGAAGTTTATTGCGGGCTGTTTTTGATTGCCTATACTAAGGCTTACAGTGAGCATTCGCATTCATTTGTAGAAAAACGACCCAATGGTTACAAATTTAGAGGCGGCTTATTCAATTTTCTTTCTTGTCACAACTTTCTTGGACATAAAGACTGGACTCGAAAAAAATGAGTCACACAAAAATGATCACCAAAAATTCATTTTAAATCGGATACTTCTCAAATTTTCAGGGATTAAATAACTATATATTAGCTATGTTTTGGCATAATTTATTTATTGAATTTCCTCCACCAAGCTGAATGCTCGTACATTTCTCTTAACACTGCTCATGAGATCTTGGACGAGGCTTTGGCCATCTTCCTTACAAAATTTCTCCCAGTTTTTCTTCAAAGCTTCATCGGTTTTGAATGTTTTTCCGCTTTTCTTCAACTTCTTCTTCATTATCGCCCAAAACTTTTCGATCGGACGAAGTTCTGGTGTATTTGGCGGGTTCGCCTCCTACGGGACCACATTAACGCCCTTCGCTTCGTACCAATCCATTACAGGTTTGGCGTAATGGCACGAAGCGAGATCCGGCCAGAACATCGTGGGACCAAGGTGAGAGCGGAGGAAGGACAGCAAGCGCTTTTGCAAGCATTCCTCTTGATAAATCTGTCCGTTTATGGTGCCGGTTGTAACGAACGGCTTGCTGTACCGTCCGCACTCGCAGACCGCCTGCCACAACAGGTACTTATTCGCAAATTTGTCCATCTTTCTCTTCCAGAACTTTACCGGAACCTCCATGCGGGACGTACTGACAAAAAACTCGAGACCGCGGATTTGTTTGGTGTCCGCCTTGATATATGTCTCGTCGTCCATGACGAGACAGCCTGGCTTGACCAGCCACTCACGGTACAGCTTCCGCGCACGCAATTTGGGCACCGTGTTTTGCTTGTCAGTCCGGTTTGGCGCCTTCCTGACCTTAAGAACACGTAGCCCAGCCCGCTTCATGGTCTGCTAGACGAACCACTTCAACGAATTGACCTTTTTGGCCACGTCTCGGGTGGAAAGGTTCGGGTTATTCTTAAAGTACTGCCTTATCTTCCGCGCCTTCTCTGGGTATTCCGTTTTCGGTTTTCGGCCGCTTCCAGCGCGCCGCTCGATGGCCTTTGTCTCCTGGAACATCTTCACAACGCGGGACACGGTGGAATGGTGGATTGCCTTTTGCCGATCCATCTGTGCGACTGACCAGGATTATCGATCACCGCGCCCAAGATTTGCTGGCGTAGCTCTTCTTGTTTCGAATGCATCTTGAAAACTACTCGACAGATCGCAATAACATTTTGCACACATAAACATAACACTCTAAACTAGTATTACCCAACATTTCATTAATTTTTACCCACGCGATAAAAAGTTACATCCAAAACAAAGTGTCGCAGTTTTCCGAGTCCAATCTTTAGCATCCTTTCTGTTGGTTTAAATTGGTACTTATATTTAATGATCTCTATTGTGTAAAGATTTTGCAATACAAAATGAGATTTTAAACTTTTACTCATTCCTCCATACCTCACATGAGCCTGTAATGATTTATTATTCTTCAAATTCTGACTTAAAATCTGAACACTGATTTTCGCAAATGTGAATATAATTTTAAACAAATTTCTCTTTCTTAGAGCCTTTATCTCGAAGTTTAATTCAATGGCGTTCAAATTTTCCATTGTAGAACAGAATATTCGTTCATAAATCTGAAAGTGTTTTGAGCATGAGCATCAGCATGATTGACCGCCCGAGGTTGCTACTACGTTATTGCCAGATTAGCTGTTATTACACAGAGAACCAACAGATGATGCTTGGGACTAACATATATCCTCAATGTGTAAAAACGGGCGATCCTAAACTAAGGAACAATCGGCGCCGTCCTCGCCCGAATGTAGGTTAAATAAGGAAAGCGTACATATGTGTTGAAGTGATACTCGCTTTGAAGGAAGCTTATCAGCCTTAGATAGGGCAAGAATATTCGCGCATTTCTCAACTCCTCTTCCGCTCCCTCCACGGTCACCTAAACCATAATTGATCCAGCTCTCAGGTCTCCTCATTCGATGTCGCAGCTTTGAGTCCATCGCGTTGTCTATGTCCATGACTGTAAAATCATGATTAATCCGCAATTCAATTAGTATAATAAGAAAAATGTTCATTCGATAGAACCACTTACGTCATGTCCGTTCTGGAACAAACACCGCAAGAAGACGCAACTCGCGAGCTGTGCAAATAATTTCCGCCGGAATGTTTTCGCGATATAGATTCTTCTGAGAACAACTTTTTCTTTCTAGGTTTCCCAAGGTTTATCTGTATCTTCACCTCAAAATTTCACAGAACCACAACTTGCATCAAGGGAACAAAAGCTATTTGGATCACTACCACGACCGCTGCTCTTACCGCGATGCTGTTCCTAGTGTGACTGAAGCTTTTCAAAGTAATAATATAGTGAATAATTATAATATTCAGATATTTAAAACGCAAATATATTAAAATGTTTATAACAGTTGAAGTTTTACATCCTGAAAATTTAATATAATTTAAAATAATACACAATGATATGATGAAAATAATATAATGAAATAATAAATAACATCCATTATTTTAAAATAAAGATCATGTGTGTACAAAATACATCTGACATACACTAGTCTGTGACTGAAAAGGGTATGCTTTATATCCCGAAGGTCCTGGAAAAGCTGAAAAACAGAGTATTACAACTATCACAGATAAAACCTCAATCAAAAGATGCATTGATGTTTTCTTTTTCTGAAAAACAACAGACTACTCCAAAAGACATCCCTTAAAAAGCCTTCCGTATACTCCTCCTGTTACATTCCAATGACAGCAGTATAAGTTATCGAAGAGCCCGTTTTGACAACTTCTGAAACAACTTCTGAAACAACACCATGCCATGCCATGGCCCATGCTCTTGGTCAGCATTTCGTCACCTCTCACAACCTCGGCCAAGATATTGTGAGCCCCCACGAGGCTGCAGTTAGGGAGGCCATGACTAGAGTCGCGGAAACTCCCATAACTGTCCCAATAGAAGTAAGAATATCGTATGGTATTAACGAGATTATCAATCTCGAGTTGAAAAGCTTGAGTGTCGATTCCTTCCGCCATATGGCAGCAGTTTTCAACGCTGGGAGCTTAGCAACTTTCTATCTTGCTGGAAAATAGCCAAAATAAACCCTGTCTCCAAGCCTGGCAAAGATCCTACCACCGCAAAAGGCTATCGCCCCATTAGCTTTTTCTTCTTCAATTCAGTACTTATCTGAAGCCCTCCGCGGTCCGGATGATCGGGTTCTGCACGGCAAATCATCAAAATCCGTCTTCTATTGAACATCAATTAGTCCACCCTAGCAGTTGCTTGACTTGCAGTCTTTTTCCAAAGCCGCACTCAAACGTTGTTTTCACACAATAAACAATTTTCACAAAATAAATATAATACGTAAAAATGAATTGATTAGCACAAATATCACGGAGTTAAAAAAACACAGAAAAATATCCCATCAGTGAGAATGCCGTTGGGGACATAAATTTGAAAGTGTTTTAGAAATAAACTTATCGTAACACGATTTTGAAATCATTTTTCTTCTCTCTATTATGACGTCCATTAAGAAAAGGTTATACTCGTAATTTTTTTAAACAAAAGAAATATGTTTAGAATCCTGTCGTTTGGAGAACAATTACATTGCTGCTTTTTAGTTTAAAGAGTCAATGAAAGTTGCAAATAACGTAAAATAGACTTATCGCAATCATTTCTTCACAAAATATACACGTCATTTTCAGATAATGACCGCGATCCTAATTACTTCTTTTCTTTTCCTGCATTTCAAACAAAATTTGCACCTGATTTCAAGGACGTGGTTGATTCAATAAATGGCTGAATCAATTAATTGTTTCTGTCACTTCCAACCTCCTGAAATTGATACATTGTGTAATATCACCGATTCTCATCAATCACAGAGCATCACACAAAAATACGTTCGTTCAGGTCTAGGCTTGGCCAAGCTTAGCTATAGACGTATTTTTTTTACTAATGTTCAAGTTATGTATATAATTTATCCACTGACAGTAAGATGCCACTTACACTTGTTTGTACGTCTAACCGAGCAAAAAAAAAAGCCTAGTTACAAATCCGATACAAGAAAACTTGTTTTGCCATTAAATTATTTCAATAAATCATGAAACGAAATCCTTCAACTTTGACTAATTAATTTCATTCCTCGACTGCCCTCGCTCTCGCCTTCAAAACAAGTGTTCTACGATAGCACAACTCATACCCTCTTTGTCGACTACCGAACATAATCATTTGTCACCAGGCAGAGCAATTCACCACTGTTCCGTTCTTTGGTCTACGTTCTACAGAAGTGATGTAAGATTTCCGGAATGCCCCGGAGGAGTATTGCCACTATGTTTATCGTCGTCTGCGCCTGCTTGGGAACAGGTTTAGAAAAACAGCTCAAACGCAAATCTCTACAAACCTAGCCACAAACCGTTTGCTTGTTGTCATCGATCATTGGGTGACGCGTGTGCCCATGTACTTGGGGATGTCATTATTTCCATGGTAGAACCTGCTATTAATGTAAATACGATTGTTCGTCGTTCCTATATCAATGGCGCCAAGCAACGAAATGCAGGAGACATATGTGCAAGTGGCCATACACACTGAGACCCCTTGCGGATAGCTCGCGGGTACCTCTTACATCCGGACGACAACCAACCGGCCCTCGACAGACGAGAACCGACAAGACCTACCGCCGTGTTTTTATTCACTAACAAATAGCTGCCAATATTTTGCCTCTTTGATTCTCTACCTTTTACTAATTTTGCGCCATGGCTGTGGCCATCGTCATTAGTTCTGTGTCTTGAAGTTACACATGACCTTTGTGTAGGAGCCATAATCCTCGCGGTGCAAACAAAAAATAAGCAGATTAATTTCAGAAGAAAGTGAAGATGAGTAGGAAACGATCGGACAGGTTTTCCTGTATTATTTTTTTTGTGAACATGCTGAAACTACCGTATGAAAGAGACAGACAAATGCTGTAAGCGAAAGTGAAGTGAATCGATTGATAATGATCTGCATTATCGGTGTGCGGCTCATTCTTCGGGGTGAGTGCATCAAAAAAGATTCCGCGCAGAATGACGGGCCAGTGTTCCTCCTAAGTGCGGTTCGGTGTTTTATAAGACCCCGATCAAAATAGGGGTCATCAAGTGTGTCTTGTATGCGCTTGAGTCCATACGGCGAATTATAAATGTTGATGGTCAATTATACGGATGATTGCCCTCTGATGAACGAAGGAAACCGGGCATATTTAGTGTGGTCATTCAGCCGGGATCTTTGACAAAATGCTATGGGTGAAAGTGACGGTCTCTTGACGATAGGTTGTTTTGATGCAGGTCTGCAACAATGGCTATTTGATTTTAATATTGGTTTGTACGTTCACTGAGACAGGAGATTCAAAAGATTCAAGTAATGAAAACATGTTTCCAGTACTTTATTAGGATCTCATTATGTTCAAATGACACGAATTGTGCTATTCGAAGCAGATCGTAGTGTGCGGTGCTTAAACCAACACACGAAATTTTTTCTCTTGTCCTTTTGCTCCGTTGAATTTTTATTTTAATGTGATTTTTGTTTTACAATCTTGGTCGTGGTCGTGTGCTGCCATTAGTAGCTTTCGAAAGACGCATTCCAATATGAGTCAAATCCGTGAAAATTGAAAAAAAAAACCTCCATCGAACAAAAAGTGTCTTCCCAGGAAAGCGAGGTGCCGGATTATTCCAGGGCTCATAACATTGAGCTATTAAACAACGGCATCGCAGGAATCAACGTATCTCCGATATCCATTAGTGAATTGAAAAAAGTCCGCAAGCGTTCACAAAAATGTTCCGCCGTTGTGGCAAACCTCAGAAAACATTTGTTCAGCCTGACGATTTAGTTAATGCATAATAACTAAAAGGCTGTGGCATTTGATGAAGTTATGTCTAAACTGAAGGAAAATTTTAAAGATCATGATTGCTCGAGAATTGATCAAACCAGAATATGAACGGTGTTACAAGCAAAAAAGTCAGCTGTTGAAAAAGGAATAAACTGGCAATCGATTGGATCCGGAAATAAGGGGGAGGTAGCTCATCGAATCTTCCGGTCCGCCTCTAAGCATCTTGCTATGAGTTACCAGGTAGTTACACATTGATTGCCTGTCGATCTGCCGAATTTGGAAGACGTCTGTATTGAGTTATCTCAAATTATAAAATTCCGACCACAAAATATTGGTTGATTGGTTGAGCGAATCTCCCCCGGTTGGTACTAAACAGATGAGCTTGGATATCAATAAAAGCATAAAGTAGACAGAAGGCACAAAATGCTTCTAGAGACACAATGTTTTCCAAATCCTTCAATCGTAATTTATTATTTATATTGCTCTTTAGGACTTACTTGTTGCAAATATTAGTTCCTCAAGTATAATAGTTTGTAGAATGTAGTTATACAAATTGCAAGTTCACGAAAAACAAAGAGTCTGCTTCGAGCATCGAATGTGAACGGTTGTGTCGATGATTTGTTGCGCACTTTTTTGCTATCGGGCATATCGCGTTATGTATTGTTTTGGTTATATAGTGTTCGTTGGCGCGGTGGATCAAGTGAGCACAAAAAAGAAAACAATGCTTCCCGGTGAGATGTGGTGTTCCGTCGGGTGTGGAGGGCCGATGGTGGGGGTCATAATTCAGTATGATTCATATTATTCGCTCGCCATACTCGCCGGGCCACCATGTCTTGGAACAAGTAAAACCACTGTTGGTATAAATCGATCCAAAATTTCCAACCTTAGTACTAATTACCTTGTTTTTCTAATGAAAAAACAACCTGTTTACCTCGGGACTGGTTCTCTCACGCAGGATTGGTTTAATGGCTTTGTTGGGTTGAAGCCAATATTTTGTTCCTTGGGGTTGGAGGGCCTTGTTCCTTAGATTCCTTCTCGTACGGTGAGTAACAAATCAAAATCTTGTACACAGAACACAATTACTGTTTATTTATGCTCTGCATTTTACAGTTATATTAAAACCATTTATTTAAAAAACACTCTACACTAAACATCTAACATTTATTACATTTAACTATATTATTTATAATTGGACTGATCCGTTTGTCGTACGATCATCGAGCTAGTTAACCGTCTTCTCATCTAGTATTAAAATGCAAACCTAAACCTATTGACACGGTTCTTGACCTACCACAAGTGCGTATGCAATTATTCTACGCTATTTTCTCTCGGACAGTAGTAGTGGTGGAATCGTGTTGACACTTCGGTTTATGGAAGATCGTCTAGTTGGTGATAACACAACACGTTCCACACGCTCATTCGGCATACTGATGACGGTTGTTGTGGTTAAACTGTGCGCAGATTAAATGCTAGTAGTACTCCGTAGATTAAAGGCTAATAGTACTACGCAACATCACATTTTATGAGAGGCATCCTTACTGTTGGTTTAAATCGGTTCTAATCAGCTTTCCAGCAAGATTTAAAATTACTTTGTTTTTCCAATAAAATAACTATAAGGGACAGCCCAATGGGGTTGTACGCAAAGTTGACGTAGGACTACGCAGCAATTCCCATACTCGTCAGGGCCATCCGCTAACTGTTTTAAGTCAGTCCTGAAAAGGACCAAGAAGATTCTATTGTACACTCTTTAGAAAACATTTGCTGGCTCTTAATTATGATACGGCCCCAGTTATATTTTCTACGATGGTTGAGAGGGCCACTATCTTTAACGCGTAGAAGATATTTATGGATCTGTTGGTTCATTGGTTGTTCAACGCGCTTTGTCATTTACTCCGGCACGCGGCGTTTAAAGCAATGCCATGTTCAGCCGGGGCGCGGTAATTTCAAACAGCACAAGAGAAAAAATCATCCAAAAGAAACTCTTCAGTTGACAAATTGATTTGGTCGTCCTGAAAAGGACGGATTAAGTTGACGGGGGAGAAACAGTTCGCGATTGAACTTGGACTTTCTTTCCTGGTTAATCTCCTCTTCATTACGGGTGGCCATCTACAGGTGACGTGGGATGATTGATTCTTGTCTCGTTGTCACGGGCGGATTTTTTCCGCCATCTCGTAGGCTTCAGCAGCCATGTTTCTCGCAGCGAGGTTGACGGGAGCGTCGGCAACAACAGCCAACTGCACCAACGCCTCTCCGAGCAACGACTGCTCGCCAGTACACCCTCCAGGGTGCTTGCCGCCGCCAACTGCGATCCTACAGCCACTGCGCAGCTCCACGACTGCCGTAAGACTGAATCAAAATGTACTGCTAAGAGTTGTTATGTAATGGCGTCGGATGCTTTTGCACGAAAGAAGGCGGCACCACAGAAGGCAATGTGATACAAATTGCACCAAAGGGGACGAAATTCAGTTATTGCGCCACAATAATTAGTTTTAATTACTGCACGCTAGACGGATGATTTTCTTAACAGAAATATGCCTTATGTACTTGCCATCACCAGCAACTAATCCGCTATTCACAACTAGGATTTAAATTGAACTTTTCTAAATGGTCGGTCGGACGTGTTGCAGTTCGGCTCGAATTATCCGTTCTAGAATTTCGTTTGTGGGTTGTTCAACGTGCTTGTCATTTACTCCGGGATGCGGCGTTTAATGAATGCTATGTTCAGCCGGGGCGTGGTAATTAAAATTTCAATCAGCACAAGAGAAAAAATCAACCAAACTCTATAATTGGCAAACTGATTTGGTCGTCTTTAAAAGGACGGATTTACTTGACGGGGCTTCAGCAGCGAGGTTGACGGGAGCATCAGCACCAACTGCCAACTGCACAAAAGCCTCTCTGGGTAACGAGAGGTCTTCAGTGCACCCTCCAGGGTACTTATTGCTGCCAACTGCGTTCCTTCAGCAGATTTATGCACAGCTTCACGACTGCCGTAAGACTGAATTAAAATGCGAAGGTGTACCCGTTATATAACATTCATGACTGCCTAGGAGACGTTCCTTACTTGAATATGAAGTCTGTGCTAGGATTATACTGTGCATTTGGTAAATTTACTCTGAAAAATCGACATTATAAGACATCACCTTGTATTTACGTTATTTTCAATAGCCTGATTTTAAAAATAAATCAATTCCAATTTTAAAATTGATGCGTAGAAATATTCCAGATAGATTGGTGCAAATATTTTGAAAATCGGTCATGAAATGAATTATTTATTAACGTTCAAAACCTAAGCATATTTCGTGTCGCTCCAAATTTTTGTACTCGCAACGTGTACCCCTGTATTAAAAACAAAGACGTAGTCCTACGTCAAAACCACCATCAAACCTTGTGAGTGGCCCCAATAGCATCCTTACTGATGGTATAAATCGGTTCAAATCGGAAATCGGGACTAATATCTAAATGTTATTCTAAACAGCTTATCGTTTACCAAAATGAACCCTGCTGCCACCCAACATTGATATCCAACATACCAGTTATTTCTCGTGGGAGTGCAGAGGTATTCTCGGCTTCCAATAAAACGAGTATCACGTTAACATACCCTTTCCTTATTTAACCTGCATTCCGGCGGGGCCGGCACCGGTATCGGATAAGTTTGGAATCATCAGTTTTTACACATTGAGGATGTGTGCTAGTCCCAAACATCATCTGTTGGGTCTCTGTGTAATTAAAGCTGATCACAGAGTAGCAACCTCGGGCAGTTAATCATGCTCATGCTCTACAGCTCATTCAAGGTCATGCATTATTGTGGGAATGATTTTTTTTTCATTTTATACTTACTTTAGAAACATCATTAGTCTAGAAAAATAATTAGTTGTCATTAGTCTAATATAAACTTGACGGACATCGTTTTTGTAATAAGGGATAAAAAACGACATAGTGGATTTGTCACCAACTTTAAAGCCAAAATTAACCCTTGTGCATATTGGTTTGAGAAGACTCAACTTTTCAATCTTTTTCTTTTAAAAGGTGTAAAAAGCTCTTATTTGTAAAGTTCTGAAGATAATTAGATGCAAATCTCCCCCATCCAGTCCCTTGAGCGGTTAAAATGAAATCGCCCTGTTCATATTTATTGTAGCGATTTACATCTACCTGTATTAAATATCCCATCAATAATGTGCTCTTTACCGCCATTGACAGTTGATGTAATTCTATAAATTAAAAGCGATAAATGTACAACTTCTCCTATAAAAGCCCACTCCCACAATGGCTCCCGGTGGGACCCGTCCATATGCCGCTGGGTGGCTTTCCTGTCCAGTTTTTCCACAAACGACCAATTCAGTTGATCCATTCATCCTACCTCGCGAGTATAATGGCGAGTGTGAATATGATAATTGGATTAAAAAAAAGTGACATTCGAGCCGGCCGCTATCAATCGAAAGGCATTAATTGAATTCCGGCAGGAATATTTCCCCCTCGGGGGACCCGGGCGACGCCATTCTACATACGTTCAAACAAGACGGTATCGTGAATCGATATTGAATGATTGTACTGTACACCCATAGAAAGTTGAAATCAGCCAGCTCTCAGAACTGGCCTTCGTCTGTCAAGTCCGTTCCGCATGCTATTTATGTGGCTGGCGCGAATAATGAATTATTTTTTAACGAACTGATTTTTCTCTGTCATTTTGCGAGTAATTAATCTTCGCCTGACGGGGATAGGATGTTCAATGTAGCGATCGATTTGCACGGTCCATCGATTTCATTCGACTGCAAAGTCTGATTTATCGCAGCCCATTGCGAGATACAAATCAATCAAATGTACAACGCGTGCGTGCAGTCGAACTAGAACATTAAACTGGAAGATGTTGTGACTACGTGAATTGATTACCTGTCGGAAGACGATTGGATTTCACTTACCGCCATTAGCTAGGACCTGATCTCATAATGCCCGGATTCAATTTCGAGCAACAGTATTAAAAGCGACTTAATTAAAATAACCAGTAGCAGCAATTCGTCCGACACTACCATCATTCATGGAACAAATTTGAACGAACTTCTATCTGCTGGCAATGAACGACTGCATATCACTCTCTTTTCCAACACGGACCGTACGACATGACGTGACCAGGCTTTTCCATCCTTGAACTTAAGCTCAAGAAAAGTTCACTCCGCACCGCTAAAACAAGTTGTTATATCTCAGCCGCCAAGACCGAGACGGCAACAACGTTTCAACTCGCAAAAAAAAAAACGAACCTCTTCAAAAAGTCAGTGAACTTTCGATGCTCGCCGTCTCATGTCCAATGTCCGCGCGGTTGTTCGTTGGGGTTTTTACACTGAGACGATTTCCGCCGCAGCTTATCATTTCCACGATAAACTGTTTTGACATGTACGATAAAGCAAAAGAAACAAGAGCACATCCAGGTACACCACAGTGAGCCGCACTGCATTGGGGTTCAGCAAGTACCGGTGAATCTGAGGTGCGAGATAAAAAAAAACTCCCCCAAGCCATCTCCATGCGACTGCGGTATGGACAAGCAGGTTTTGCAAATGAAAGTAAACCACATCGGATTGTCGCAAAAACAACAACCGGGAGAGGTGACATGTAGTGCTTCATTCAGTCACTTCGTAAGTGCTTAAGGTGACACTCCGATTTGTTGAAACAAGTGTTTTAGAAATTTGAACTGAATCCGCCTATGGGGGTGCGAAGTGGTGCTGCGTCAATAACTTTTTTTCTTGGGGATTTCTACCGGAGCTATGCTCAAAATTGCAGAACCTTTGTTTTAGGTATGGCTTAAACCTCCCCGTTACAAACATGCAACATGGATTCCATAAAAGATGCTCTTGCAGCACAAACTTATTAGAGTTAAGAAACTATTCATTCATTGCAATGGATAATGGTAACCACGTAGAAGCTCTTTACACAGATTTTAGCGAAGCCTTTAACCGGCTGGCACGGTTAATTGTGGAATATCAACGCTACACTGAAAGTATTTACGTAATTTCGCTTATGCTCGTTTTATGAACACAGTTTTCGTACAATTGAACACATGTATGATACATACATTGTAAACAACATCCGTACTGCTTGTCATCAGCAAAATGATTCGTAAGAAATGAATTTCGTGTGGATCAACCAATCACTGCTTCTTTTTTTATCGTACCCGAACATGTTGGTGTTGCTGTTGTGGCGCTAACTAAAATTTTTGTTTACCTTGAAATAAAATTAAAAGCACCACACGCTTTGAATTTTTTTTTTGACTACATCTTCATTTCACTTCTCATGGGTCACCACAGATTCAGTAGCAGCTCTTCCCAATAGGACAGGATTAATAACCAAATCAGAAACATTAAAGCCTGTCCACGTTAAATTTCGCACACTTTTCTTTCAGTGCAGATTTTGAATTATTTCACGGATCGCTGAAACGTCGCTTATATGACAGCTGAAACCGTCCACTTTATTTCGCGGTACAACATGTTTACATTCTTGTAACATTCAGTAAAATGGCGTCGAATCAAGTGGAAGTCCGCCAACGCATTTTGTACGAACGGCAGCAAAATCCGAATGTATCGGTACGCGATCTTGCCAAGTAACTTAAACTGCAAAAAAATACCGTGTTTTGTGTTTGCAAATCATTTGACCAGCGCTAGACTGTGAATCGGAAGGTTGGAAATGGAACAAATCGAAAACGAAAGCTCGATTCAAAGTAAATCTGGACGCACGGTTTAATACACCACCGCGTCAAAAAACGTTTGACAGGCATTTGTTGATGTTTCATTGACGAAGAAATTGCTGAAAAGTTTTTCTCGATTGATCGACGCATCTCGAAATTACGGATCATGGAACTTGAGAAAAGAAAATTATTTGTACCTAAACATCTAGAGAATCCTTCGTAAACTGCCTTAAAAATAGCAAAAGTGTTAAAATTCCCAAAGTCAACAGTGTGTCTTGTAATCAAACGTTACAAGCATACTCTGAGTGTTGATAGAGCATAGCGCATCTATCATAAAAGTGGCACTAGGGACAAAGAGCTGAGGAAGAAGGTGTCGAGGTACGTGAAAGGCAACCCAGGTGTCATACGTGATTTGGCAAAGAAATACGATTCCAACTTTTCCACCGTGCGTAAGATCCTTTCAAGAGAAGGATATAAGTCTTTATGTGCCAGTAAACATTCGAATCGCTCCCTGAAACAAAATTTAGTGGCCAGTAAGCAAGCACAATTACCATACGAACGAGTTTTGACGAAATTTGATGGCTGTATTTTAATGGATGAAGAAAAAAATGTCAAAATGGATCATAAACAAATCCCCGGACGACAAATTCACCAGGCAACTGGTCGTGGGAGTGTCCTTTCCAGGTATAACTTTGTTTTTGCTGATAAGTTTGCTCGGAAACTAATGATTTGGCATGGAATCTGCAGTTGTGGCCTTAAAACCAAGGTTTTCATCACATCTCACACAATGACGCCGAAGGTTTACATTAAAGAGTGTCTGAAAAAGCGGATTTTACCTTTCATTCGGCAACACAAGACCAACGTTATGATTTGGCCGGATCTAGCCAGCTGCCACTACTCTAAGGAGGTACTAGAATGGTATGCTGCAAACAACGTTAATTTCATCGCCAAAGAGATTAATCCTCCGAATTGCTATGAGCTCAGACCGATCGACAAATATTGGGCAATTGTCAAGCGAAAACCTCGGGGATGCGGTAAAGAAGTGACAAATGCACAACAAATGCGTTTAAAGTGGATTAAGATAGCCGGTACAGTGTCACCAGCGACTGTACAGATCATGATGGCATCGATCCCAAGTAAAGTGCGACAGTTCATTCGAAACGTTAAAATGTAATAACTTGTTATATCGTTTGAAAGCTGAAAATACCCTTTTGTTTGACGTTTTGATCAATTGTGTATGTTGTTTAGTTCTTGAATTATGATCACTTGAATGCGTCCAAATTTACTTTGAATCGGGTTTTATGCTCCCGACAAATGGACAAGAAGGTGGTAGCCAATCTTTCTGTGCGAAATGTGGCTCGCAAAGTTGGGAAGTCGAAATCACACGTACAAAAGATGAAGCAGAGGCAAGGACTGAAGGCGTACAAAGTGAAAAAGTTGCCCAACCGTGATGACAACCAAAATTTCACTGCAAAAAGTCGTGCTAAGGAGCTTTACACCATTTTTTTGCCAACATTTTCTTGTATCATAATGGACGACGAAGCATACGTACTCGAAGACTTTAAACAGCTTCTGGGTCTGGCTTTTTTACACCGCAATGCTAAGGAACGCCGTTGTCGAGCATTTCCCGACAAAGAAGGTGTCCAAATTCCCGTAGAAGTATTTAATTTGGCAGGCCATATGTAGTTGTGTTCGAAAATCTAAAAGTTTCATTTCTACCTGCACTATCAATAAGGATGTGTACGAGAAAGAATCTCTGCAAAAGCGGTCGGTACCGTTTATCAGAGCAACGACTCTCCAGCTCAGTTTTGGCCTGATTTTGCTTCTTGTCACTATGCGAAATCCGTCCTGGAAAACAAGAGGTCAAATACGTGCCAAAAAAAAAGCCAATCCACAAAACTGTCCAGAACTTCGCCGAATGTAGAAGTTCTGGGGTCTAGTTGATGATGATGATGATGTTATACTACCATCTATTGAAGCAAGGTAACTTTCCATAGCAGTGGAATAATCTGAAAAACGATTTGATCAGGATACTATTGTTGTCTGTGATCATCAAGCTCCTGTATGAAGGGCCAAAAACGTTTGTGCGGGCCCGTAAGCAGAGACACTTACGCGAAACCCGCGAATATAGGAAAGAGAATCTCCTTCCAAAAGCAAGTTCACACAGACAACACTAGAATCGAGCCCTCGAATGACAGAATAAACCCAATAGATGGGGTCGAAGAGTCCGCCCTCGTTCCGCGAAATGTTAACAATAGGGAGGAGGCAGTCTCATGCTCCCTATCCAAATCGTTTTACTAGGGTGTCCTGATGGTCCCTCCCTTTCCCAGTTATTTAATATTTAGTATATTTTGTACATAAAATATTAGGATATCATTATAAACAAACATGCCAATTTATTCAAATTTCAAACTTAAATGATACATCCAATGGATTGTTACTGAAAAATAAATAAAAATTAGATATGTATTAATATCCTTCTAGTCCTGGAAAAGCTGAAAGCAGAATAGATCATTCCAAATATCAAAGGTAAAATTTCAATAAAAGATATTATTTTATAAGACATGTTGCAATATTTTTCTGTATACTGTTCTAGTAACATTTCAAAGACAGCTACTGTAGTGATCGAAGAGTCCGGTTTGATGATTTCTGAAATAATAGCTTTTCTTACCATAATATCACTAAACATAATATTAAAATATAATCCTACATTGCCAGTCTTTTATGAATATAGTAGTTGAAGTTTATAAGTGCAATTTTAAATTAAATGTTATGCTGAAATGCTGAAAAACAAATTGAGCCTTTGATGCCTGTCATGTTGCTCCAGGCTCTTACATGGTTTTGGAATGCAAAGATGATTCTAAAGCGTTATTATACATAGCATTTTAAGCTTATTGCTTTCACAAATTGCTTATTGCCTGCTTTCAACTCAGTGTTCCAAATGCACTTCCACAGTTATTAATTGAAAGCTTTCGATGCCGATGATTCTAATGCGTGCTGAAATTATTAATAAATTGAGAATGGAAAATATGCAATATGACTTAAGGTACACAATCTTCAGTCGCACCCCCTCACTTCGCTATTGTCAGATTGACAACATTGCCCAGGCTACGCCAACCAGCGTCTCAATGTTTCAGCTGGCAGTCTTTTGTGATCATATGACTCGTGGAGGCGTGAGGTAGGAACTTGTAAGGACGAGAGGTCGGTCGCACCATCCTTCGAAGTTGTCAACTCACCATTTGAAGCCCATGTAGAAGTTCCGGGGTCTAGTTGGGGTCTAGTGCCAAAAACAGCCAATCCACCAAACTGTCCAGAACTTCGCCGAATGTAGAAGTACTGGGCTCTAGTTAAGCGGAAACTCTTCGAAACTAAGAAGAAAGCAAGTGGTACCGATGATTTCAGGGGAGGATGGAGAATCGTCACGGTGGGCGTATCTGAGGTACGAAACCTGATGCCGGGTGTACCACAGAAAGTTTGAGAATTTTACAGAAAGAAGGATTACCATCTTAAGATGTAGATATAACTCTATTATTGTGAAACAAACAATCGGTTTTGTTGAATTACGTGTTATTTTTTTTGCTGCTATTCTTTTGATGTCCGAAATTTAACGTGGACAGGCTTTAACAACAAAAAACACGACTTCTTACGGCTGCGCTTTTTTTTCGAGGTTCATTTTGAGTCGATAAAGCAGAACTGTCAAATATGCATTCAACGGTAAGCACCATCGAGTCATATATTTACATATCCATACAAATGCTTTTTTTTTCGACAGCGCATGTGGTATTACATACAAAGCACGCTTCATAAATGGTAAAAATCCTTTTCGTTGTGGAAAACAATTGCGTTTTCACCTGATTTTGTTGCATTTTTCGCTATGGATCGTGACTTGGAGAAATTCAACATTGGCGGTGGGTAAAAATGCCACTCATCATCGCTTCGCAAAAGTCAATGTATGCCTGAGATGTATTAGTTGATGACTGTGTCATGATGTGATGGGAGGATCGTCTTCATTCATGAGCGGTTCGGATGAATTGGAGATAAACATCGATTCCCATGCGTTCAGGCGTGACGGTTTCCTTAGTGTTTTAATTAATTTTGCATTTTTCCAGTCGATTTGATGATCAGAACCCGTCGCATGTACCGCTGCTGCTGATTCATTCAGTTTCCGGTTTTCAACAGCGTTTTTGTGTTCTTTCAAGCTGTTCTCACCAGATGTTTGTGGCAGGTCAGCACCAACCATACCTGTTAATCTAATATGGAACCCTTCGGGAATTTGCGATCCCATTCTTCCGGCGATCGAGTTATGATGGATGAACCATTATTAAAGCCGAACGAACCGAACTCCGTCCGCTCCGGTATATAGGATTTATTCAACATAAGATTCGCCATCATAGCCGCAAAACAATCGCTCTGGAACCCGCCATCGTAACTGTAGAACAATCGTTCTGAGATGGCCATCGTTGCTGCTATTTAAGTTTTTATACAAGGCACATCATTGCCTTTTGTAAGGTAATTATATTTTCTAGATCCTCTACTCTTTCTTGTGTGATCTGCGCGGTCGTTTGCTTTGCAGACCGCTATCGTCATTCAACATGGCAACGGAACGTCGGATCAAGGCTTTAAAAACCAAACTAAAGACCTTACTCGTCTCATTCAACCTGATAAAGACGTACATCAACGGTTACCAGGAAGAAAGAGATGTTTGCGAGATACCTGTACGCCTTGAAAACCTCGACAAGGTGTGGTCAGACTTCCAGGCAGCACAGTGTGAACTTGAATCCATCAATGAAACTGCGATCGAGAAGCAGTTTAAAGTACGGACCGGCTTCGAGACTGCTTACTTTCGGGTGAAAGGCCTGCTTCTGTCTAAAAATAGAACACCGTCGTCTCTTGGCATGAATTCGTCTTCTATTTTGAGCACTCAAGTCCTTGGTTCATCTTCGCACGTACGCTTACCCGACATTAAACTTCCCGTGTTCAGTGGAAATATCGATACCTGGCTGAATTTCCACGATCTCTACGTATCACTGGTTCATTCTAGCGTCGAGTTGTCCAACATCCAAAAGTTTTATTACCTTCGTTCCTCGTTGAGTGGTGAAGCTCTCAAGCTAGTCCAAACAATCACCATAAGTGCCAACAATTACCCAGTGGCTTGGAATCTGATAGTTGAGCACTACCAAAATCCTAGGCGCTTGAAGCAATCCTACCTCGATGCACTATTCGAAGTGGGAACCTTAAAACGTAAGTCTGCGACCGACCTTCATCAGCTAGCTAGGCTTTGAAGCTAAAGTGAAGGTATTCAAGCAAATCGGATAAAGGACTGAATTCTGGGACGCGATTCTTATCCGCATGCTCAGCGTCCGCCTGGATTTCACAACTCGAAGGGACAGGGAAGATTTTTCGTCAACGAAGGCAGATTTATCCTTCAAGGATCTGACAGCCTTCATACAGCGAATAGTCCAGAGTAAAACTGTCGACACTCCAGCGTCCACTCAACAGTACAAAAAGTCCGGCCAACGTACGGTTTCTAGTCATGGGGTGAGCCAATTTCAATCTGGTCGGAAATGCGTCGTCTGTTCAGAACATCACCCACTCTACATGTGCCAATCATTCTCGAAACTTGATGTTGAAGGGAAAGAGAGGGAAGTTCGTCGCAATCAACTATGCCGCAATTGCCTGCGTACTGGACATCAAGCTCGAGAATGTTTATCATCTTCTTCCTGCTGCCGAAAGTGTCGAGGTCGTCACCACGCCCAGCGTTGCTCCGGATCTAACTCTGTGATTGCAACTAATCAATCAGCACTCCCTCCTACGTCGTCAAATTGGTGGACGATAACGGCACTGAACACACTGCAAGAGTGCTTCTCGATTCCGGCTGTGAATGTTGCTTTATTACTGAATCACTTTAGCAATTAATCAAGGTCAAACGTACTAAAATTTCCATTCCGATTTGGGGCACCGGAGAATCCCGTACATACGCACGATACAAGATGGTCGGTTCGATTCGATCCAGAGTTTGTGATTTCTCCGCCGCATCGGAGTTCTTAGTACTGCCTAAAGTTACCATCGATTTACCCTCTGCTTCATTCGACATTAATTCTTGGAACATTCCTCCCGGCGTACAGTTAGCCGATTCATTATTTCACGAATTAAATCCAGTTGACATGATTCTTGGCGCAGACATTTTCTTCGACTTATTTAATGTGTCTGGTCGTATTTAGCTTGGTGAATCCCTTACCACATGTGTCAACTCGGTACTTGGTTGGATAGAGTCTGGCAAGACATCATATGGCACACCGAAATCTACAATCATCTCCAATGTGGCAACCATCACTGATTTGCATAAATTCATCCAAAAGTTTTGGACAATTGAAGAAGACGCAAATATGAATGGAGACTGGATGAAACCTGTGGAAAACCATGACATCCCTTACAACATATGTGAAACGTCACGTATAGATTGGGAAGTCGGAGGTCCCACTGTTCGCCATGGCTCCATAAAATTCTTCACAGATGGCTCAAAAATTGGAACAAAAACGGGAGCAGGAATCTTCGGCCCTGGGGTAGAAATCTCAGTGGCGATGGGAAACTATCCAACGGTTTTCCAAGCGGAGATCTTTGCTATAATAAAAGGTGTTAACGTTTGTCTGAAGAGGAAATATAGACATGCAAATATTTGTATTTTTACAGACAGCCAAGCGGCACTCAAAGCGTTAAGTAATTATAAATGCACATCCAAACTTGTCTGGGAATGCATTCTTTCATTGCGAATGGTGTGCCAAGAGAACTCGGTAAATTTATTCTGGGTTCCGGGACACTTTGGCATTGAAGGCAATGAAAGGGCAGACGAGCTTGCTAAACAAGGTTCAAATGCACAGTTTATTGGCCCAGAACCATTCTGCGGTATATCATACTGTGCCATAAAAATGGAATTAAAATCTTGGGAAGTGCAAAGGGTGATGACCAATTGGTTGGTCGCCACAAAGTGTGTTCAAGCGAAAAGGTTTATAATTCCAAATGTTACAATCAGTAAAAAGCTTCTGGAGCTCAATAAGAGAGTTCTATGTACCTATACTGGCCTAGTAACCGGACATTGCCCGAGTAGATATCATTTGAAAAACATTGGCCAGGTTCAGAATGATATCTGTCGTTTCTGTAACATGGAACGTGAAACCTCGGAACATCTGCTTTGCAGTTGTGATGCTTTGTACAAGAGCAGACTTAATTTCTGTACAGTGGCTATATGCAACCTAAAGAAATTTGGACTGCAAATCCTGGAAAGGTGGTGGGTTTTATAAACTCAATTTTGCCTGACTGGGAGACGCGTCTTGGGCTGGTCACTTGACAAATGGTGATCTAGCTTTAAGATGCGAATTAGAATAGTAAACAGGGGTATACCACAAAAGTTCAACTCAGTGGACGCAGTGGTTCTACGCCCCAACAAAAAAAAAAAAAAACGCAAAAACTCCACACTTCTTTGTAGGGGAAAGGGGGGGGGAGGTATACACTTAGCGGGAAGCGGAACCCCAAACATATTTTTTGGTTTTCTGTTAAATAAAAAGGAAAGGGTCAACCCAAAAATTAACGGTCACCCTTCTGTTGGTGGTTGCCGGTTCCCGAAGGGCGGGGGCCGCTGCGGCCCGGGCTCAGGGGTAGCTTAATACAATTTTTTGTTTGTGTACGCTTATTTGGGGCCGGGGAGCACGAAGCACGTTTCCTTTACCCCTCCTCCTCTTCCTCTTACTTCTTTCCCACCACGCTGTTCTTCGGGAAGATAGTACGACTACTAAATTGCGAGTAGTATTCGACGCATCGTGTAAGACTCCGGATGGTCCATCGCTCAACGAGGCGTTGATGGTAGCCCCAACTGTCCAGCAAGATTTACGATCGATCACCATGCGTTCGAGAAGTCGACGAGTAATGATCATTGCTGACGCCAAGCAAATGTATCGACAAATACTGGTAGACAAACGCGACACTCCGTTTCAGCGGATTATTTGGAGATCATCACCGGAGCAACCCTAGAGCACCTACGAGTTGCTAACAGTACCTTATGGGATAGCAAGCGCACCATTTCTCGCTACTCGGGTCCTAGCAGATGACGAGCAAGACTTATTTCCAAAGGCAGCAGAAATCCTACGGAAGGATTTTTATGTTGACGACCTATTGTCGGGAGCAAACAGCATCGAAGAAGCAACGGTGCTCTGTCAGCAGCTGGAAGGTCTTCTAGCTAAAGGAGGATTCCAACTTCGTAACTGGGCATCAAACGAAGAAGCCGTTTTGAACCATATCCCTCCGGAAAAACGCGCGCTCAAGAATTCCATTGAACTGGACCGAGATCAATCACTGAAGTCGCTGGGGCTTCACTGGGAACATGCACCAGATCATCTGAAGTATCGCATTGAGCCTCTGACTGAAATATCTCCGCTTACCAAAAGAATTGCACTCTCGCAAATTGCATCCTCTTGGTTTGCTTGGTCCAGTTGGCATCTCGGCAAAAATCTTTATGCAGGCCAACAACGGAAAATTGGTGTTGGGAGCTTGAAAGATTGCTGGCTAGATTATACATCGCAGTTACCGCTTATCAACAACCTACGGATTGATCGCTGCATTCTCTCAGCAAACCCGGCTTTCATTCAGTATCATTTTTTTCTCAGATGCTTCTCAACTCGCATATGGCGCCTGTTGTTACATCCTATCAGCAGACCGTTCGGGATCATTCAAAGTAGCTCTTTTCACTGCTAAGTCCAAAGTAGCAACAAAGTATCCCTCGGCTTGAACTTTGTGGTGCACTTCTTGCAGCTAAACTCTACCAACAAGTCATAAAAGCACTACAACTACCAGGTGCAACTTTCTTTTGGGTGCTACGGTGCTCAGCTGGCTGAAGGCCACTTCATCAACATGGACCACTTTTGTAGCAAACCGCGTGTCAAAGATTCAGCAACTGACTCAAAACGGACACTGGTACCACGTCTCTGGGCAAGAGAACCCAGCAGATTTGCTCTCACGAGGAATTACTGCAGAGGACATTTTGGGTAATCAACTCTGGTTGGAAGGACCAAAATGGCTACATCTCGCTTAATCGTCTTTGCCAACCAATCAGCATAAATGCGAACCCAACACTGAAGCTTTTTCAGAAGCTAGCAAGCAACCAAAAACTGTCTGTACAACGTCATCTGAGCCAACATTCGTCGATCATCTATCAACAAGGTTTGCCGACTACGATCGTTTACTAAGAGTTACTGCCTACCGCCTTCGATTCATGCAAAATTGTCGTCAACGCACAGCAAACAATGGCTCAACATACATCACCTCCGGCGAGAAAACGGCAGCTGAAGCTGCATTAATCAGATTAGTTCAGCAACAAACATTCGCAGAAGAGTGGAACCAACTCGAAAAGTCGATGCACGTTTCAGCAAGATCCCGTTTGCGATGGTTCCATCCGTTCATGTCGGACGATCGAGTAATTCGCATTGGTGGCCGTCTCGTGCCTTATGATAGCAAGCATCAGACCATTCTTCCTTCATCTCATCATCTTTCAAGGATTTTAGTTCGTTCTTGCCATGAAAAACTCCTGCATGCTGCTCCACAGCTCATCATCGCCATTTTACGACAACGGTACTGGATTATAGGGACTTGGCCAGATTCATTTACCGCAACTGCGTCATCTGTTCGAGGGCCCAACCACAAATTGTGGAGCAGTTCATGGCTGAACTTCCAGCGTCACGCGTCACAGCATCATGACCGTTCTCTGTGACAGGCATTGACTATTGGGGGCCAATTTCATTGCAATCCATACATCGCCGAGCAGCACCTCGAAAAGCCTACGTAGCACTGTTCGTGTGCTTTTCTACCTCATTTTCAGGAAGCTTAACTCACGCCACAGCTCAATAAAGTTTACGGTGAAAAGAAATAGACGGAAAAATACCCTTCCTGGATATAATAATTACCAGGAAAGAGGACTACACTTTAAAATTCGGAATTTACCGTAAACTGACATCGACTGATCGATACATTACATCCGACTCCAATCACTTTGGATCCCAAAAGCAAACCGCTTTTTACTCCATGGCACACCATCTATATAATGTACCTTTGGAGGAAAAAGAACTCGCAGAAAAAAAGAACGTATCCATCAAGTAGCTGAGATGAATGGCTACGAGAAAGAATTCACAGAAAATTTATATACAAAAACACAAACGAAAGCAACACATAAAAAACTTCACCGCTCATAAGCCAGAGAAAGAAAATGTACGAAAAATTAGCCTACCATTTTATCCTAAAGTCACCAACCTAATAAAAAAACATACTCAAACGGTAAGGAATACACATAATTTACAAAAGCGGAAACACTTTACACGACGTTCTATGAAATTTGAAGGACAAGGTTTTACTGATGATGACCATCTACCATCTATTGTAGCATGGTAACTTTCCATAGCAGTGGAATAATCTGAAAAACGATTTGATCAGGATTCTATTGTTGTTTGTGATCATAGTGAGCGCTCAACTTCCGTGCTGAACAGACGCGTTTTTGCTATCGTTTCGTGGAAGTCGAACATAAACTAGTTTTCTTTTTTTTTTCCTTTCTGACCATTCAGTTGAGCCGTTCAGTGTCGCTGTGCGTACAAACGACTTTGCGATGAGCCGTCGCGAAAATACCTTTCGCATAGATTTTGCGAATGTGCCGAAAAAACCAGACAATGCCAATGTGCACAAATTTTGTGCGACCATTTTGGGTCTGAAGCAAGGTGAAGTGCTACGGATCCAAAACAGCAGAACCCTCGGTGTGTCTTTTGTGAAAGTTGTCGATCTAGCGCTAGCACAGCGCATCTGTGAGGAACACGACAACAAACACGAGATAACTGTTGACGGGAAAAAGTACCCTTCGAAAATCACCCTGGAAGAGGGGGCAGTGGAAGTTAGACTGTACGATCTGTCAGAAGACGTATCAGACCAAAGCATTGTGGACTTTCTTAGACGATACGGTGACGTTATTGCAGTGAGAGAGCAAGTTTGTGGAGCCGATGTCGATTTTCCTGGCATTTCAACCGGCGTTCGTATTGCCAAAATGGTGGTCAAGCGTAACATCGAATCGTGGGTCACAATAGACAATAGACTGATAGGCAAAATAAAGTGCCCACCTCATCGTTTTTTCAATTTATTAAAGTAAACACACTGTATTTTTTTTTTATTATCTTATTTTTTATATTCTTTTTAAGCTTCACTTATAGAATACTGAAAAAAAAGGAGTTTTACTTAAAGAAAAAAAAATCAATTTGTGTTGAAAAAAAACAGTGACAAAATAAAGTGCCCACTTCAAAAATCGATATGTTTTCGATAAGTTTCCATTGGAAGACCCCTCGATTGTTTATGTTTTGATATTTTGACATGTTTTGAAGCAATCGGCTCAGCCTGGTGCATTTGTATACGTGAACGCATTTGATTCAATTGAAAAAAATGGAGCAATTCCCTTGTGTATCCGAAAATTGGTCGTTCGTGATGTGCAAAACGGTGAATCGCACCGGGCTGTCGCTAAGAAGTACAGTATCAGTAAGGCAGCGGTTGGCAAAATTCTTCTGAAGCTTAAAACGTTTGGATCAGTGGTGGATCGCCCTGGCAGAGGCAGGAAGCAGAAAACGGATGCGAGAACGGACACCAAGATCATGCGCAAAGTCAAGAAGAACCCGAAGGTAACTGTCCGCGAGATCCAGGAAACCCTTCAGTTATCAGTTTCCGGTCGAACTGTTCGTCGCCGTCTCGTAGCACAGGGGTTGAATAGCAAACTTGCCCGGAAGCGCCCATTTATCAGCAAGGCAAACAAAGCCAAACGGCTTAAGTTTGCTAAGGAGCATGCTGATAAGCCCCTAGAGTTCTGGAAAACGGTTCTCTGGACGGACGAATTCGAGCTGTTTAACCGAAAGCGGCGGGTTCGTGTTTGGTGCAGATCGGGAGAGGAGCTTCAGGAGCGCCACATCCAAGGCACGATGAAGCATGGAGAAGGAAATGTGATGGTCTGGGGGTGTTTTTCGTGGGGTGGAGTGGGAAGCATTGTGAAAATCGACGGGATAATGACGGCAGATTCTTACATCAACATCCTGCGAGAAAATCTGGAGGTTTCGCTGAACCAGACGGGCCTTGAAGAGAAGTTCGTATTCCAGCAGGACAACGACCCGAAGCATACTGCCAAGAAGACCAAGTCTTTCATCCGGCCTTGTCGGATCAAACCGCTGGAACGGCCTCCACAAAGCCCGGACCTCAATCCCATCGAGAATTTGTGGGCGATTCTCGATGCCAGGGTTGACAAAACTGGTGTTACCAATAAAAATAACTATTTTGAAGCCCTGGAGCGCGCCTGGGAAGAGCTAGATCCGCAGCACCTAAAGAACCTGGTCGAGAGTATGTCGAAGGAGGCCCTGAAGGTCAAAGGAGGACACATCAATTATTGAAATGCTTTTATTTTACTTTAATTTATGTTTTCTGTAGCCTAAATGAAGTGGGCACTTTATTTTGTCACTGTTTTTTTTTCAACACAAATTGATTTTTTTTTCTTTAAGTAAAACTCCTTTTTTTTCAGTATTCCATAACTGAAACTTAAAAAGAATATAAAAAATAAGATAGTAAAAAAAATTTAATTTGAACCAAGTAAATGAGAGAAATTGAAAAAAAACGATGAGGTGGGCACTTTATTTTGCCTATCAGTGTACCTCACGCCTCCACGAGTCATATGATCACAAAAGACTGCCAGCTGAAACATGGAGACGCTGGTTGGCGTAGCCTGGGCAATGTTGTCAATCTGACAATAGCAAAGTGAGGGGGTGCGCCGGAAATTTTTTTACTTTTAATTTTTTTTTTTTTTTTTTTTTTTTTTTTTTTTTTTTTTTTTTGGGCTGTTTTGTTTTTTTTTTTTTTTTCAAAAAATTTGTAGGGCCTGGGGTACCATTCCCTTTTTTTCTCCTCATTTTTTCATTTTATTTTTTTTTTTTATTCTTCTTTTTTTTTTTTATTTTTTTTTTTTAAAAGGGGGTGTTATTCGCAGTCTTCGAGCCTAAGAAAAACCATTTCCCAGTACGGTTCGCCGATACTCGAACTACAATTTTATTAAGACATTAATATGTTACAAGCTTACAAACAAATAACTTACATTTAGTTTTTCTCTAAAAACTCCTACATACTGCCAACTCTCGATCTATCTTTCGATCTATGGTCGGTCCTACGTTGAATCAACCCAGCAAACACATGATAGTATATGATAGCGGATAAGAGTGAAAAGGGGGGGGGATATACTTAATTTTAAATTGTGGTAAAAGGGCCGATTGTCGTATTTCCCCTCCTCTTTTTTTTTTTTATCTTTTATTTTTTATTTTTGTGTGTGGGGGAATAACAAATTAACTCTGAACAATCAAACTATTTTTCACAACTTACGGTAGCTACAACAACAAACTCTATGACGACAATCTCTTGACGACAAAACTTGTACTAAACGGAAATCTACAAATAAGTGCACAAATAACTCAATATGAACAAATCTAATTAATTTACGTACTTATCAAACATCACTTAATAAACTAGACACAAAATTCTGAACAAAATGAAAACTGCACCATTCCTCCTCTATGTGCAGAACGAACAATAACAGCTGCGATGGCTGCTCGATCTGCGTGATCAGCTGCTTGCGCTTGTGTGCGTTTTTGTTGTTATTGTGTCTGCCGGCCAACAATTATCACTCACCGAGGTGCGTTCACAGCTCGCCGTCCGTTCACAGCTGTTGTTTGTTTTCGGGAACGGCAACCCTTTCATGACCGGGTTTTCAACATTGCCGGCGGCAACTTGTGGAGGTTATATTTTATGGTGTGGGTGATTTTAAAAAAAAAATTTTTTTTTTTTTTTTTTTTTTTATTTTAGCTGGCATGTGCCTATCCGTAATGTAGGATTATATTTTAATGTTGTGTTTGTGGTATTATGGTAAGAAAGATTTATTTGAATACAGGTTGTTATTTTTGAATGTGAGAAAGATAAAAAAAAAATAAAAAATAAATGTATAAAAAAATTTTTTTTGAAATTTTTTTTTGGTTTTGTTGGAGAGGGTTAATTTTTTTTTTTAAGTGAAATTTTTTGTGGGAGGGCCCGTGGAACGAGGGCGGGCTCTTCGACCCCATCTATTGGGTTTATTCTGTCAATCGATGGCTCGATTCTAGTGCTGTGAGTGTGAACTTGCTTTTGAAAGGAGATTCTCTTCCCTATATTCGCGGGTTTCGCGTATGTGTCTCTGCTTACGGGCCCACCCAAACGTTTTTGGCCCTTCATACAGGAGCTTGATGATCACAAACAATAATAGAATCCTGATCAAATCGTTTTTCAGATTATTCCACTGCTATGGAAAGTTACCTTGCTGCAATAGATGGTAGTATTACATCATCATCATCATCATCATCAAACAAGTTTTTTTTTTCAACGTTAAAAATATAAGTTGATTGGATCTTTAGAAAAGCCGAATTGTTTATCTCCACTAGTGTTTGTTTCACGGAAGTAATGAAAATTTTGTGGAGAATTTTATGTTCAGTAAAATCACTTAAAATTAACAGTTGTCACGTTACTATGAACGCATTCCACTCCTTCATTTTATATGATATTATTTACGGTCAACCCCTTCTTGATCAGTTGTGGCCATCTGCATGGGTCTTTATTTTCTGCCGCAAACCTGGTGCTATTTAAGTTTCTTAATTCCCATTCGAAACAATCAACATCATCTCTAATTACCATCAACCATTATTGATTCCACATTTTACGACCATGTTTTACTCCATTCCACCCCGTCGGAAATGTCATCTGCACATTCAAAACCGTGCGTAAATGTGCGCATACAATCAAGTGCATTGATTCGATTCCTTCCTACCTACTCACTACAATTTGCCGGTCAATGTACCCCGGAGACGAGACAAGATCCCCTACGATGATGCCGCCGAAGCAATGGTGGAGATGCTTCCTAGTTAATTGGGTCGGTCAATCAGATGCAGCCATCGTTGACAGGTTTCGCCGCGCAAAGTTAGTTTGCGTTCCCATCCGACTTTGAGAAACCGACGATCAACAGTCCCGGAGGAGTCATTTCGATATTTTGCCGAACAGAAAAGTTAACAATTGGCCACATTTTTATGGTATGTGCTGTTGCTAATTAACCATTGGATTCGACTGGAAGCTGACCGTGTCACGGCAATGATGGACAACACAGGCCATCCTAGTGTAAGCAATCAACATATGGCGAACAAAACGTCCCAAATTGATTAGTTCCTGCTGCCTAGTCACGCAGAATCAGAATGAAGTCATCCGGCTATTCGATGTCTCTCAAAGCAGACTGGTCCAACTTCATCGTTGAACAGCACGCGAACTGGGATGGAATTCTCATCATTCGGAACCTCGTAAACCAGCCTAACAACCAGTATAGTATGGATATCTTAAATCGATCGATCCTATATTGATCATAACTCATGCAACTGATGGCAGTCATGATAAACTGCACTCCAATCGATAATCGATCAGAACGCCATCAGATAAGCCCGCTGTTCGAGCGGACTTTCAACCACCTTGACCAAAAATAAAAAGCAATGCAAATTGCTGCCGGTGTTCAGTTCCATACCCTCGTGCTGCACCGCTGATCTGCTTACCTGTGTTCTTTTAGGAGCCATTCAAAAGTGCACTGGTTCTGCCCGGGGCGTACGAAGAATCAAAGAAAAAAAATCTGAAAACAACACTTCACAATGGACAAAAACGCATGTTCAACCAGTTCGATGATTAATGTTTTCAGTTGTTTGGTACCCTTTTATTGATATTTTGGTAGCCCACTTTTCTCGCGCTGCTGCGGCACTGTAATGGATATTTTTGGTCTTTTTTTTTTCTGTAAACCTTGCACTCACGAAAGTAGGTAGATACAAGTGGCATGTTGTGGATTGCTGTCCGAAAACAGCAACAAGGATGGGGCTATCTTTGTGGCCTGTCATGAATGAAAAGAGCGCAGCAGTTGAAGTTGAATAACTGTTGGTTGGCGTTGGGGATGCATGGTGGGGTTTCCGAGGATATCAGGAGGAGGAGGAGGAAGAGAGCGAACACGGAACGAAATCGAAGCAGACATTCTGCGAACAATCTTTTTCTTTATTTGTGCGGGTTGACCTACTGTACCAAAAGTGGACACAGCTTCGGAGGGTTCATTCCGTTTACGATGAGTGGATGCGTTCATGGTTCAGAAGAGGACAGGCTGATGATAATACGAGGATATTTTCATCATAATAAAATCCTTAGCCTTGATTGACACACCTACCCCTTGCCATTGAACACAAATCCAACGAAACATCCCAAGTAACACCCAAAACATCTTTTTTGGGATGACTTTTAATTTTTTGTTTTATAAATGTATTATTGACGTTTTTCGAAACATGTCACGATCTGATTCAGTTCACTCTGACTAACGATTGAGCTGAACATACTTTTTTCACTGTTGCAAGTGTTTTTCGCTTTATTATTGTTCTTAAAAATCGTTCCTTGAATATAAAACGCATGAAGAGCACAAGCAAAAATTATTAATTTTTTATTTTATTTTTGAAATAACATTACACCAGCCATATTTTGTGAAACGTGTTTTGCGCCATAACGATGGATTTGTTGTACAAAGTTATGGTTTCACTGTCAACGAGAAACAAATAAATACTAAGAATTGAATTTATCAACAATCGGAGCTGGTGTAGCAAAGAAGCTACAAACCTTTCACGCTAAGGACTAGTGTTTGAATCCCATGGTTGGGGATGTTATATTTTTGTATGAAGATAAATTTTTTTTCACTTTTATAAGTCTAAACTTTTTGTGCTTTTTACGTCACTCAGAAGTATGAAATAAGGTATTATAAACTTTCACCTGTATTTGTTATTAGACAGTATTTTGAATTTGTTCACAACAAGCTGTGTTACATGGGATATTAAGGACTGTATCGAAAATAAGTTACCCACAAATGTTTGATAAAAAAGGATGTTTTATTCAAACAAATGGATGATTCTTTATTGTACGTGATTGAAGCATTGAGAATACCGGATGAAATTAATATTATTCTTTCACGAATTTGCGAATTTTTGATCGAACACTTTTAATCAAGTTTCGGACAAGTGTTTCATCACATTTTTTGGACGCTTTAGCCCAAATTTTTTTGAACTCCTACATATCCTCAGCTGCTTTACCAGTCTTTTTGAAGAATATATCCCCAATCATAGTATGGGGCACCGTTTAACGAAAAGGAAAATTTCCTCTTCTTTTCACAGAACCTAACGTAAAAATCAACACTGAATATTACATCGAGCAGGTTTTGAAGAACCATCTGCTTCCTCATGCTTCAACGGTGTATGGGAATACACCATATTGTTTCCAACAGGACTCAGCTCCAGCTCACAAGGCAAAGAAGACACAAGCGTGGTGTGCGGAATGGCCTGCATCTTCACCGGATCTCAACCCGCTTGACTACTTTGTTTGGGGTTATATGTTTCAATATATAGGCCCTACGAAAGGGCTTACTTTAGATCGATTCAAGAAACATTTGGTTGATATTTGGGACCAAATTCCTCAGGAAATCGTGCGTGCCAGCTGCGATGGGTTTACAAAGCGTTTGCGCAAAGTTAGCAAGGAAAAGAGCGAAAGATTCGAATTGAATTAATATGGTTTATTTCTATAACATGTATCTTTCAAATGAAAAATAAATGATATGATTTGGTTGATTTGTTTTGCTGTAATCCCAGTTTGTTTTAGTGACACCTATTGTGAGACACCCTGCACATCCGGTTGCTGCAAAACTCATGAATACAATTTCCAGACCCTTGTTGCTGCGCGTTGCTTCTGTTCTGCACTTTGTTTGGCGATTTTCTGCTTCTTGTAGGTCTTCACGCTGTTCCATTTCTTGATACGTTGAATCATTCCGACGCTGATTTTACACTCGCGTGATGAATTCCAAAGCACTTCGCCAATTTGGTCGCATAGTTACACCCTTTTGCACGTTGCCATGTGTCCAAAACCTTAATTTTCACGTCTATTTCAATGCGTGACATTTTGAAAACGAAGAATTTCAACCGTGCAAACAAGTAAACAAACAAAAGATGACAGTCAAACGCACAACATGCTATGATGGACACATTAAAACCATCACAATTACACGCATACAACGCAAATGTACATGGATAGTTTATTTTCGATACATTCCTAGGGGCTCATCAAAAGACAAAGGAAACAAAGCTCAACACACATGAGCAAAGCTTAACTAATAGCATGGGTGACCATCTGAGGTTGCAACTCCGTTATTGATAGATCAGCTGTAATTAAACAGAGCGTCAACAGATGATGCTTGGAACCAACAAACATCCTCAATGTGTAAACATTAATGATCAAATAACAAGATTATCTCTTACACATGTTTGTTGCTCACGAATTATTCCGTCCACCAGTGTATACTCGTCAAGCCAGGTTCCTCCAGAGATTTTCAATAGGCTGGCCCGTACTACAAGCTGGCCAGTTCATAACCTTGATGTTTCTTTCGGAAAACCATCCCAAGGACTTTTTGCTCACGTGAATAGCAGCGTTTCCTTTTCGAAAGATGAATTTGTTATCCATAGTATGCTCAGTAAATGGAATGGAAATTCTGGTAGAAATTGTGGCAATGGGAGTTTTACCTCTTCGGAAAAAGCCGTCTACAGCATAAGACTGCCTCTGACGAAATTTCTGCTCAACTTTATCTGGAGATTCTTCCGATGATCATGTCAATAAAGGGTGTATTTGATAAAAATGACACACACATACTTACTCACCAAAATTAAACCGATAATCGGAATTTCTTGAAATTTTCAGGGAAGGAAAAACGAATAATGCGTGATTTAAAAAACTTGTTGGTCGGTCCACCGGCCAGTAGTCAATATATACTAGTTGTATGTATACTGTGAACATTTGACAGCTCTATCAGTTTGTTTACGGCAGCTATGGCGAGAACAGTTAAAACAATCTATGGTTTGTTCGTACCGCCTGCTCCATCTGGGTCTAAAAAAGTCGGCCATCGTGGCCAACTTCGTGTCGGCTAAATACGATCGCGCAAACATCTACAAGATTCTGGCACTTTGGAGAAGGGAGAGTCCATCGAGTGAAAGCCTGGTTCCAGCCGTCCGACCGTTTTAATCGACCGAAGGATTCATCAGAAGCTCAAACGGAAGACGGACGGCAAGCTGGCCACTTCTTTCCGTGCGTTGGCCGGGAGGTCGATGCGACCGGCCAAACGGTCAAGAAGTATTTGGCCAAATTGGATATCCACATGCAGAAGCGTCAGTCCAAGCCAGCCGTGTCGGAGAACCGGAGAAGCGGAAACCCAGAAACAACGGTTGAAGATTCTGGTCAAAGAAGGATCTTCCCGGCGAAGCGGAACGTGCGGAAGTATGCCAACCCTCCCAACGTGCCCCAGCTCCACCCAATCGAGAAGTTCTGGGCCAATTTGAAGAGGAGAGTACATTCAAATAATTTCGTGGCCAAAACGACGGATGATTTGATCAAAAAGGCGACCAAGGAACTGAAGAATGTGCGTACAAGCTTCTTTGTTTTGCCTATGGCCAAAGTTTCGGCTAACTGCTACAAGGCGGCGTGGCAGGAAGTAGAAGTATTTTTGTGAAGTTTTTATTTTTTAATGAATAAAATGCAATTTGGTTTGTTAAAATATCTTTTCCCGTTCTTTTTTACCATCCATCCGAAAATAGTCGCTTTTTTTTTAAATGCGATCATTAATGTGTTATGATTTACAAAATATGTTTCATTCAATTTCATCTCCCATACCGAATGCCGGCACCTTTTTTTTTCACTTCATCCATCCAATTTTGTACAACCGATCTTCCAATTGCTCTGTTTTTATAGTTTTGGGATATTTATTAATTGGGCAAAGTTCCGGTGAATTTGGTGGGTTCATATTTTTTGTCACAAAATTGACTTCGTTGGCTCGCTAACACTCAAATATTGGATCTCAACCAACCTTGCACCTTTTGTTTCCTCGTGTCTCCGGAATATGGAAGCCGGAGTCAAGTCGACGTTGTTTACACGGATCTCAAGACTGCTTTTTACCGGGTCGATCATGCTATACTTTTGGCAAAGTTAGACAAACTTGGTGTGTCAAATAACTTAGTTCGTTGGTTTAAATCTTACCTAACGGACAGGATACTCTGTGTGAAGATCGGCTCAGCTCAATCGAGCTACTTTACTAATATGTCGGGCGTACTTCAAGGAAGAACTTGGGAACACTGCTGTTCTCAATTTTCATCAACGAGGTTGGACTGATACTTCCACGTAACTGCAGGTCGTTCTATGCATACGATGTGAAAATTTATGTCGTTGTATGATGCTTCGCTGATTGGTTACGACTACAGCACTTGATCAGTAGCTTTGAAGAGTGGTGTTCTAGGAATGTCCTCACTCTGAGTGTTAAAAAATGCTTCATTATCACATTCCATCGAAAATTGTATCCAATTGCATTTGATTACATAATAAAGAATCAACCTCTGCAGAAAGTTGATACTGTTCGTGACCTTGGAATCACGCTTGACTCCGGTTTGACATTTAGACAACACTACACGGTCATGATTACCAATGCCAACAGGCAGCTCTGTTTCATGTTCAAGATCTCCGCCGAGTTTCGAGAGACCAGCCTGAAATCATTATACTGCTCTCTCGTGCGTTCTATCCTGGAATTTGAAGCCTTGGTGTGGTCCCGTATCAAAGAATCTGGATTACGAGGATTGAAGCTGTTCAAAGAAAATTTGTTCGTTATGCTCTCCGTTATCTGCCGTGGAATGATCCTGTCAACCGTCCAGCGTATCAGAATCGTTGCTCACTCTTGGGAATTGAAACATTGGAGCATAGGCGTACAGTCATGCAAGCAGTCTTGCTACTAGGTGAATTCTGACCGAACTCTTCATCTACGCTCCTGAGCTAGTTCTGCGAAACATAAATTTTCTGCAGCTCAGAACTCGTACAGCAAACTACGGCCAACACGATCTAATTCGATTCATGTCATCGCGTTTCAATGAACTCTACGCTCTATTTGACTTCAACTGTCCGGCTGAGACCTTCAGTCACCGGATCAGCGTAGTTGGGTGGGAAGCCACTAGTTCAGAAATGGTGGCATTTGCTACGTACTGGCATTAATGGCGAAGATACATCGGTATTAATGGCGAAGATGCATCGCAATTGCCGATAACGAGATTTCGGAGCCGTGGTTCAAACCAAGTGCCTTGGCCATCAACCAGCAAGTCTACCATACAGAGTGTTTGCAGAAAATTCTCATCCCGTTCCTTCAGAAACATCACTCGGATGGAGACTACGTGTTTTGGCCGAACAAGGCATCATCATACTACGCGAAGAAGACGTTAACGTTCCTGGAGAGCCAAAATATACCATTTGTGCCAAAAGACCGGAATCCGACTAATCTGCCGCAGTGTCGTCCTAAAGGGCGAACACGAAATTATTGCGACACCGAAAATGTCATGCCAATTTTCTTATAATGTTTAGAATCAAACCAAAATTTTAGAGTAGTTTTATACATATATTAACTTCAAAAATCAAAAGAAAAGTTAATCGATGGAGCCTTGAGTGTAAAATTGAACGCATTTTCGCTTGATGCCCTCCATCAAAGTCTTTACAGTGTCATCCGGTACCAGTTTCTCAGTTTTTTTTTTCCATTTTCTTAACATGTCCTTCTCGTCTTTGACTGTCTTCTTGCTCTTCCGAAGTTCCCGCTTCATCATTGCCCAGTACTGCTCCACCGGGCGCAGCTCCGGACAGTTTGACGGATTCATGTCCTTTGGAACAAAATGGACAGAATTGGCCTCATGCCACTCCAGGACACTTTTAGAATAGTGGCATGATGCCAAATCTGGCCAAAATAGCGGAGCTTCTTCGTGCTGCTGCAAGAACGGCAAAAGGCGCTTCTCGAGGCACTCAGATTTGTAGATCTCGCCATTTACTGTGCCCTTTGTCACGAAAGGCTCACTCCTCAGTCCGCAAGAGCAGATGGCCTGCCAAATGAGATATTTGGAGGCGAACTTCGACATTTTCTTCTTCTTAAATTTGTCGTCCACATAGAACTTGCTCTTGCCGGTGAAAAACTCCAACCCCGGAATTTGCTTAAGATCGGCTTTTATATACGTTTCGTCGTCCATCACACAGCAGCCATATTTTGTCAGCATCTTCTCGTAGAGCTTCCGTGCCCGAGTTTTAGCCGTCCATTGTTGCCGCTCATCGCGGTTTGGGAAGTTCTGTACCTTGTATGTATGTAGTCCAGCTCTCTTCTTTGCATTCTGGACGTAGCTCTGCGACATGCCGATCTTTTTAGCCAAATCACGACTTGAGACGTTGGGATTTGCTTTAATCATCCGCTTCACGTTTCCCTCCGTCTTTTTGTTCTCCGGTCCCGGTTTTCTTCCAGCTCCTTTGCCGTGGTCCAACGTCAACCGCTCCTGGAACCGCTTCAACACTCTGGAGACGGTTGAATGGTGAATGTTCAACATTTTTCCCAACTGCCGGTGCGACAGGTCAGGAAATCCTAGGTGTTTGGAAAGAATTTGTTCTCTCGACTTGCGTTGGTTCACCTCCATTTTTGTTGATTCGAAAAACACGACTTCGAGTTTGACAGCATGTAAACAATACACATCAATGAGTTATGCCCTGTTGAATGTGTCGCAATAATTTCGTGTTCGCCCTTTATTGAGGATTTTTTTTGGTCTTTTGAGCACCACTGTAATTAACAAGGGCAATTGGAAGGCCAAGGACACGAAGCAACTTATCAACAGGATCAAAAGCAGCATTCGGAAGATTGATGTGTGAGCCGTCCAGCGGTCATGTGCTACCATCAGGACTTAGCTGCGCCGGACCATAAGCTATGTTTGAAGACTAAGGTCAACCCTTTATATAAAATAAATCAGTACTTCTTTGTTGTTTTTTCTCCCAGACATTCTTTTCATTCCCGCTATTTGCTGGCAACCCGTTACTATCACTACGATCTTTCATACAATAGTTCATCAGAAAGGGTAAATCAAACAATACCCAGCGCTGCACAAGTAAGTGACATTAAATATTCAGCGCAGACGGTAAAGAAACCATCGTCTCCAACGTTCCATAATGAAGCATGAGATTAAGCTGATCCATTAACGTTCAAATGTTCAAAACCAGCCAAGTGGAGGGAGAAACAAATCTACTTAAAAGAAATCGGAGTGCATTTTTCTGAGTATATGTTGTAAAGAGAAATTTTCTCTTTCCAACAATGAAACTTATATCTGTTATGGTATAATTTTCACGTTTGAAGTCATATTTGCAATCAAGCATTGACATATTCGTCACTTGAAATTTATATGACTCTAATCATTCAGGTACACCGTAGTACGATACCCTTAAAATGTCCTCCTAAGAGCTTGTTTCTAAAAAAAATCACGAAGTTTTATATGCAACATGCCCGGAATAAAATAGGCCTTCCCTTAGTTCAGTCGGCAAACGCGCAGCTACAAAGCAATACCATGCTGAGGGTCTGGTCTAGGAATTTTTCGTTAAGGAATTTTTTGACTCCCTGAGGATAGGGTATGGTTGTACTTGCCACACAATCATACTAATACAAAAAAGGTACCTATCATCGAAAGCTCTCAAAAAATAACTGTGGAAGTGCCTTTAAAACACTAAGTTAGAAGCACGCAATAAGCTTATTGTGAAAGCAATAAAGCCTGTCCACGTTAAAATTCGGACACCAAAATAATAGCTGCACAAAAAAAAAACATAATTCAACAAAACCGATTGTTTATTTCACAATAATAGAGTTCTATCTACATTAAAAACAATTGATTAAGATGTTAATCCTTCGTTCTGTAAAATTCTCGAACTTTCTGTGGTACACCTGCCATCATGTTCCGTACGGTATTCCGCCGTGAAGATTCTCTATCTTCTCTTGAAATCATTTTTTAGTTCCGAAGAGTTTTCGCTTAATTAGAGCTCAATACTTCTCTCTATTTGGTGAAGTTCTGGACAGTTTGGTGGATTGGCTGTTTTTGGCACGTATTTGACCTCTTGCACCACATACCATTCCAGGACGGATATCGCATTGTGAAAAAGGGCTAAATCAGGGCAAAACAGAGCTGGAGAGTCGTTGCTTCTGATAAACGGTAGCAACCGCTTTTGCAGAATTCTTTCTCGTACACATCCTTATTGATGGTGCCGGTAGAGTCCAACCTTTTAGATTTTCGACCACAACTTCTTCAGGAATTTGGACACCTTCTTTGTCCGGAAATGTTCGGCGTTCCCTCCCATTGCGGTGTAAAAAGCCAGACCCGGAAGCTGTTTAAAGTCTTCGAGTACGTATGTTTCGTCGTCCATTATGATACAAGAAAATGTTTGAAAAAAAAAAATGGTGTAAAGCTCCTTAGTACGACTTTTTGCTGTGAAATTTTGCTTGTCATCACGGTTGGGCACCTTTTTCACTTTGTACTTTTCTCTGCTTCACTTTTTGTACGTATGATTTTGACTTCCCAACTTTGCGGGCCACATTTCGAACAGAAAGATTGGGATTTTTCTCAATAATGGCTACCACCTTCTTGTCCATTTGTCGGGAGCATACTTTTCGATTTGTTCCACTTCTAATCTTCCGATCTACAGTCAAGCGCTGGTCAAATGATTTTCAAACACAAAATACGGTACTTTTCGTGAGTTTTAGTTTCTTGGCAAGATCGCGTACCGATAAATTGGGATTTTGCTTCCGTTCGTACAAAATGCGTTTGCGCCCTTTCACTTGAATCGACGCCATTTGTCATATTAGTGAAACGTTTCAGCGATCCGTGAAATTATTCAAAATCCACACTGAAAGAAAAGTGTCCGAAATTAAACGTGGACAGGCTTTAAGTTTGAAGTGCTAAAGAAAGAAAGAAATGCTTGGAATAATGCTCGATTTGTAAGTGGATTCCGCAAGGTGAAAGATTAACTCAGTTCTACCGGAATATAGCCGCGAAAATTTGACCTTATTCCCAAAAGCTACACACTTAAAAATTATGAATTTTACACGAGACGTAATACATATCGGTAAAATGTCGGAGAACGTAAAATAAGATTTCGTGTAAAATTATGTCTCCTTAAACTGACACATACGCAACTCGACAAAAGATGTGTTTGATTGAATTTATTTTCTCCTCTCTTTCAACTCATTCTTATGTGCGAAAAGACGCTTGCATGTGTCGGTCTCAGGAGACAGAAATTTACATGATATTTTGGTAGTGTGTAGAAGAGTTTTGTATTTTCGGGCCAACTTTCGGTTCCTCAATAGTGAGGAAAATGATTTTTAATTTTTTGTTGAAAATGGATGTCAGGCACATATTTACGTTATTTGAGACGACGTTTAGTAATTTCTGAAGGGTTCACAAACACAGTCATAAGCATATAGTAAACAAATAAAATAAAAAAAAGTTCTGATTTCAGCAACACCCGATTTTGGCAACAGAAAAGACAATCTGTGTTGCCAAAATCGGGAAGAGACTGTATGTGGTACTGTACTATTCCAATCAAACAGGGAAATGGATTGAACTTGTTGTTTTAAAAAAATCTTGCAAAGTATCGTAAAATTTAGTTTACGTTGATGATTTTTTAAGATTTACTAAATATCAAAATAAAACATTTGTGGATCGAACCAATAGAACATCTGGATGGTTTAGAAACAGGTATTACCAACCTCTGTAAGGATGAACCGTCATGATCTTGAGTCAGTTTTAATAATGGTTTATCTTAGGTCTTAAGAAATTAATGACTTATGTTTGAAATTATGAGTTTGGATTTAGCGATGGCGTACAAAATGTGAAAAAAATAAAACGTTGGTTTGGCTGGCATCCCTGGTTGCTACACTTTTTTTTTGTGTTGTGGGGTGATGATTTTTTTGTCTGCAAAAATAAGCGCGACAAACTGCAATCTTGCTCCGCGATGATTGAAAGGTTTCAAATTTTATACGTTGTATCCATCCGTGTGAAAAGCACTCACCATAAATAGTCTTGTTTTGCTCGTTTTTACAACCGTGACAACCATGAGATGACATACCTGAAAAAAGAAGAAATTAAAAAAAAAATAATGAGAAAATTGCGTGCTTGGCAGCTAAAGCTTCCCGAAGAAACTAATGTGGTTGGATAGTAATTATGAAATCACCTAAAATCGGCGTGCTCATGTATAAATAATTGTATGCATGCGTATAACAGCCTTACATTTTCTGCAATACGTTTTCGATGGGTATCTGTGTAGTTGGATTTCTTTTTATAAAATTTGGAACGATTTTTTTTTGGTACAAGTGATGGTTGGTGGTCTCCGTGAATCGATTGAAAAAAAAGGAAGTTTCCCACCTACCGAGTGAGCAATATTGCCAAATCTAGTCTTCGAACACGATTGAATGTCAACGCTATTTTGCCAATGACGGAGTCCATAAGACGACATAAATGATCATCAGCTAAACAAATGCGATTTCTCGCACCCACTACGGACAAACGGTGTGGGAAACCGCATCTTGGTGTGATTTACATCATGTGACTGGAGGTTATTAGTTTACGTGATTATGATAATTCTTGGAATTTGAAGCAGTTCCGTCCACGCCTTTGCCCGTATATGGCCCAATAGCCCCACAGCTGTTGATCGGCTTTTCCAAATTTACTATAATAGATGAATCATTTTGTACACAGAAAACAACGATCCTCTCAAGAAACACAAGACCACCCTCAGCGTCACCGTCATTCAGCAAGCGTGTCGTGTTCGGGATAGAAAGGCGGTATCAGCAAAGCAAACGCTTCACCGTCGTGATTTTGTTTCAAATTGTATGCAAATTAGTTGTCAAAACCGAACCGATTGGAAAGTCGCTGCTTTCCACGGTGCATAATTTTACTCGGTAGTCAGCCGCGTTATAATGCCCAGGCCAACACGTCGTTATGACACAAACACCATTTGGGCAGGGAAAAACTCCTCCAGAATTGGCGCGTGACTCTCACGCCGATGCTGATATGAGATGCATTTTGATCGGAATGAATGCAGCCACGATTTTCCTCGTCTCCATGACTGCAAGCAGCCGTGTCAAAATATGAATCACCACACCATCGTTTACAATGCGGCTTGAAAGCAGTCAGCGATCATGGTGAAAGTTCATTATACGCAAAATTAAAATCCGTCATTAAAACAATTGACTTAAAGTGCCCATCAAAATTCCCTAAGGTCTGTATTAAGCTGGAATCCCATCTCTTAAAATCGTAAGAACTTTTTTACCCAAGTCAAGCAGAGTCCCTCCCATCTTCTGTCCAAATTCGGGGCAGACGGCTAACAAGCCCGCGCAGATCTGGGCAGGTACTAAAAGTCCAAATTAAAATCTGCTCGTTATTCGGTTCACTCTGCCATCCTTATTTTGCGGATTTCTTCGGGAAGGCATTACACGGAAAGATACTCCAAGGCAGCACTGGTCGTCTGTTTTCGGGAACGTTGGTAACCAGAAATCGCACCTTCAGATCTCCGCTACACGCAGCAGTCGTAGCAGAGGCAGCATCCGAACCGACCATGAATGGGTATAAAGAATTTTTAATGAACAGTATTTCACTCCTAATTAAACATCGCGCGCCCATTTCGCAAAGTCCAGTCCGTTGTTCGTCCGATTGGGCGAGGAATTGACTTAACGAGTGCAACGATCGCGGGAGAGGAAAACGGTCGCGGTTTGTGTGTGAAATCGTTTAATTTTCAGAACAACCAATTTGGATCGTGTTTATAGCTTTATAACGGTTGACTGTGGCTATGCAAAGGGATTGCATTTTTCTGAATTTTATTTTTCGGGGGGATGCATTTTCGGAAGCTGTCGCTATTGCGTAAATTAAGGTGCTGGTTGAGGAGGGCTGGGCCAAGAAGTCCCTTTAATGGGCGGTAAGAGCTGATTGGTATCATGATGCAATTAGTGACGGGTTTACTCGGGCGAAACGAAGCCTTACCTTGGTTGCCGAGGATGGTTTCAAGGGGAATGATGAGCTTTGACCGAATTGGAATGGTGGTGGTAGGGTTTCTAACCCGGCCTTGGCCTATCAGTACAAGTTACACTTTGCTCTGTTTTTTCAAAGGATTTCAACAAGAAATAAGTTGATGCTGATACAGATGGATTCCAATTTTTTTTTACCTGGATTGTGAGATTGTTGATATTTTGTTCATCACCCTTTCTTACTGGAAAACTGATTTCATTAGGGCGAAAACACATTGCAACGCCGGGTTGCCACATATTGGCCTATCAAAGGAAAGAATAAATGGGATTCGTTGGAACAGCATCCTTTTTTTTCGTAACAAAGGGGAGAAATATTTCTGAATTTCACGCCTTAGGATAGCATACTCTCAAGCAACACATAACAGGCACAATTGGTTGCAGAAACTTAGTTGTAACTTAATTTAGTCACATTGATGTTAGCTCAACCGATTTTCAACAAGTATGCTGCTAGGGCTGTAGCTCTTGAACTGTTGTATCGACCTAAATGTTAAATTCAATTGATAACGTTGAGATCACAGATAAATTCAACATTTTCGGCATCGGGCTCAACAATTAGCAATGAGGCCAATGAGCTCAATGTTCCTTTTCTCTATCGTGTTTTTTTTTATTGGAAATTGGAAACCGATTGTTGTAAAAATTAAGAGAATTGTCTCTTTATGAAGAGCATAGAGTTTTACAGTTGTATTGCATGCACATTAGAAATCCATTCATCTACCTTGACGTTAGGCTAACTCTCTGGGTTTAGATTTTCTTATTCAGTCTGAAATTTTAAAATGTTTCGTTGTGTTCCAAAACGCTTCCATTCAATTTTGTTGTTTATTGATTTATTGGAAAAAAAATCGGTTGGGACAGAACACATGGAAATTGCTGGAAATTCGAAGACCTCCCACAAAACTATTCAATAATTGACATTAATTGAGGTGAAATCTTTATAATATACACGGAAAATGTAAAGTACTGAAAGTTTGAATTTAAATTACTTAAATTAAAGTTAATGCGTTATTGGGGGAGTTTGCTCATTACTTCTTCCGGTCCGTTTCCTAGCATCTTGCTGTGAAGTACCAGGCGGTCACTCACCCACCGATTACCTGTAGATCTGCCAAATTTTGGTAAACCGACTGCTTAGAATTATCTCAAATTGCAATATTCCGCCCACTATTTCCCAAAATATTGCGAGTAGTTAAACGGATTGGAGATAAGGAAAGGATTGGGTATAGGACCAAGTCTTCCCCCGTTTGGTACCAAATTAATGAGCGTAAAAATCAATTAAATCAATATCAGTTACTAATGCTATGATGGGCCACCAATCGGATGGGCGGCCCAACTTGTCTTATCTCTATTTGCAGGATATCCACAGAGAAAAGGGCATGCCGCTAAAGCGTGTTCCGATCAAAATTTGGTCAAACAGTAATGTGTGTTAGTCGATCAAAGTTTTTATTAATAAGTCAAATTCTTTTTCTTTTTCAAATTCAGTTAATACAGAATACAGGAGAAATATTCAGCTAAGCTTCCTTTATACCGAATGCGAATTGCCGGATCGTTCGTTACACACCTACCATAAGATTTTGTACAGTCTCCTTGTCCACTTTATTCGCCGCAGAACGCCAGTTTGCCTTGAACTGTTTCTCGCTCACAACAGATTTTTGAGTCTTCTTAAGGTTCCGCTTGACGATGGCCCAATATTGGTCGATTGGGCGGAGCTCTGGCGTGTTGGGAGGGTTCTTGTCCTTGGGCACCATTTGAACGTTGTTGGCAGCATACCACTCCATGGCCTTTTTTCCGTAATGGCAAGATGCCAAATCCGGCCAAAATAGAACGGAACAATTGTGTCACTTCAGGAAAGGCAGTAGACGGTTTTGTAGGCACTCGCTCAGATAAATTTTCTGGTTGACGGTTCCGGTTGCAATGTAAACACAGGTACAGATGGCATGCCACACTAGATATTTCTTCGCGAACTTTGACAGTTTAATGTGCTTGAAAATATTGGCCACCTTTCTCCGTCCGGTTGCCGAGTAAAATTCCTGTCCAGGAAGCTGTTTAAAGTCTGCCTTGACGTAAGTTTCATCGTCTTATACCACGCAATAAAACTTCGTCAGCATCGTCGTGTACAACTTTCGCGATCGTGCTTTGGCCGACGTGTTTTGTTCTTCGTCGCGATTTAGAGTCACCACTTTCTTGTAAGTCGACAGTCCAGCTCGTTTTTTAGCTCTATCCACGGTTGAAGGCGCCGCTCCCAGCTTCTTTGCGACATCTCGGATGGAGAGGTTGGGGTTTCGCTCGAAACAGCGGGCAACTCTTTTTGTCGTCGCTGTGGCCTCCGGCTTTCGATTTCCCCCCGATCCAGCTTTCCTGGCTGCCGACAAACGTTCACCGAACACTTTTAATATGTTGGTAACAGTTGATTTAGCCACATTCAACAATTTTGCCAACTTGGTGGGAGAGTATTTTGGGTTTTCGCCATGCACATGCAAAACTTTGATGCGTTGCTTCTCTTCCTTCGATGACATTTTGATAACTGAGAGCTAATCTCAGAATCAAAATAGAGGCATGATGCTACAAGCACACATCTTCAAAATAAGGGGTGTGCAAAATTGTTTAATGCACGATGAAAGGAAATGCGTCAAGTTTAAGTCGACCAAATTTTGATCGAAACACCCTTTATTACCTACACAGGCAGAAAGAACTATCACCATTATTTACGAGTTTACAGTGATTAGGTCATGCCGGACTATTCGGGGTTCGGTGCAACTGGCGTTCGATGTTTTGATGCTTGTTGGAGCGGTCCCATGCTTTTGGCGGATAGTGCTGGTTACATACTTTCTGCTTATCGTTAACCAAAACGAACCCTGCTGCTAACCTTTTCCCAACTATCCAACATCCCAGTGATTTCTCGCGGAAGTGCAGAGGATTTCTCGGCTTCCTTCAAAGCGTGTATCACGTCAACACGTTCCTTCCCCTTCCCTACTTGACCAGCATTCGGGCACGGCATAACGGGTCACGAGTTTTTACACATTGAGGATGTATGTTAGTCCCAAACATCATCTGTTGGTTCTTTGTGTAAATACAGCTGATCTGGCAATATCGGAGTAGCATCCGTGGGCGGTCAATCATGTTTACGCTCAAATTTACGGGAATGCGTTATAATATCTTATTAGGTAGAAACCAATTTGCTCTGTTGGTTAATTTTAACTCAACGGTTTAATAATGTATACATTACCTACAGGGTTGGTAGAAAAAAAAATTAGAAATTGCATGGACCTCTTCATACAACTCAATTCTGTAATATCTTACTCTCAGTAAATTTACTCAACGCTGATTAACTCACCATAAAGCTTGTGGTGAGTAAAAACAATGGGTGAAAAAATGTTCGAAAGCACTTGCTTTCATGACGACGCCATTTGTTTTTTTTTTTATTTCGTTCGATGAGGTTCCGTTTCAGTCGCGGTCGCAAAATTCACCATTTTTATCTGAGGAAAAACGTGAAAAACCTAACAAGTACGCGAAAATATAGTTGGTAGTTATTCGTCCGTGTAACAGTAGCAACAGTGATTTATTTACCGAGACGAGCTGACTGTGCGCTACAAGGAGTTGTGGGAAAATTCAACCACCGAATGAATTGTCTATATTTGAATATGGAATTTATAGAATACGGTTAGATGGAATTTATGAAAACACGCGAAGTGATGAATTGTTTTCTATTTTTTTTACTTTCCAATGAAATGAACAAATACTAATTTGATGCTAATTTGGAAACTTGTAATGCAATAAACTTTACTTGTCAATTACAAAAATTAGCACAATTATACATTTTTATTTATCTGATCGAAACAGCTGCAAATTTACCCAATGATTGCTTCATTTGGTTTGGTTCCTGGATTTTTTGGATTACTTCAATTTACCTACATGATAATTAACCGCCGTTTAACTATAGTTAGGTAAACCTAAATTTACCTTCTTGAACGATAGTTAACGGTTGTGTCAACAGAAGTTTATTTGAGGTAGTTGTTCAGTTTCATGCAAATTTAAATCTAGTACTCGAAAGTCATTTGACAGTAGATTTTTTGACAAAATAAAAATGGCAACACTGCAAACCATTCCCGATATGACAATTAATTGTTTTGTTGTGCTGCTTTATTTGCTTGGAATACCGGTTATGTTGCACTTGCCGAATTTTGGTGTGAATTTGAGTTTTCATCGCCGTTTTATCTACATCATTTAGCTCAAAAGTCGTTTGAAAAAGTGTTTTATAGTTATAGTCAAAGTGTTTCTACCTTCTGCTCAAATGTGAAAGAGACTGGTTAAATAAAACAGAAACGGTTAATTATTCTTCAATATTTTCGAAGTTACACAATAAATTTGAATTATAGACTGTTCCGAAATTATATATATATATATATATATATATATATATATATATATATATATATATATATATATATATATATACTTTTTTTTTCTTCAATAAGAAAGACCATACTGTGATTTTTGATTATTTTATTCTCAAACATAGTAAACAACAATGTTTTATTTCCATCTTCATTTCAATTTGCTTGAATTTTTGTATGGTAGTCGGGTTCTCTAACTTTTCCCTTAACACTACTCATAAGCTTCTACACATTGCTTTCTTCTACCATTTTTACCACTTTTGACCAATATTTCTTAAATTCTTCTACACGATCCACTGGTGTCATGTGTTTTCTCAGCTTCGCCTTCGTCAAAGCCCACCAAGTTTCGATATGGCAAATCTCTGGCGAATCATCTCCACATTGCAAACACGACATTGTTCCTTTTGTACCACTCTAGTGCATATTCAGAGTAATGGCAGGAAGCAAGATCAGGCAAAAATATTATAGGCTTGTTATGCTGTTCTATCAAGGGTAGCAACCTTTTTTACAGACAACGTAGATTTGACCATTAATTGTGTCCGTCGTAATGAATGGACGAGATATTTTTCCACATCCGCATATGACCTGCCACACAATTACTTTCTATATTAGGGTTTTATGATCGAGTTTTATGTAGGTTTCATCGTCCATGATAACACAGCCTGATTTTTTGGTCAGCAGTTTGTCGTGCAGCTTTCGAGCCCTCGGTTTCACACATTCAGCCACAGTTTGGTGCTTCGTTTTGGCTGCTTTTGCTTCCGAAGAGTCTGCAGGCCCATTCTCTCTTTGGCACGCATAAAATTAGTCGCCAAAGTACTTAGCTTTTTCGCCACATTTTCGCCACAGCATGACGCTAGAAATAGTCCCTTACCTTTCTGTCGATTGAAAGGTCTGCGGGACCGGGTCTTCTACCCCGTCTCGGGATACCTACGAAAGCACACTGTTGTTGATAATTCGTAATGTACAACTTTATGATCGTCTTTGGTTGATTGCATATGTTTTGTCCAGCACTGTATGTACATTTTTTTCTGGTAACAACTACGAAATGTGCGGACATTGCTCATGCTTAAACTTGTTGAAATGGGATAAAGGATGGAACGGCCAAAACCTGGTCGGCTTAAATATGACGTAGTTTTTTTAATCGTGCTTTTAAAAAACTTGAACACCCCTCATTTTGTTCATGCGTACGGAATGTTGACTTTATTTTGTTTTTGCCTTTTTCTATTCAGTTGTCAAAATGGCGTTGAAGCAAGAAGGGCAGGGTATCAAAATTTTGCACGCGCTCAAGAAAAATTCTAATGATTCCCACGCCGACTTGGTTCATAAACCATGTAGACTCATTTATGAAAATCTCAGACCCCCGCCCCCCCTCGTAGACTTTTGACGTAGGACTACGTCTTTGTTTTTGATACAGGGGTACACGTTCGAATTGCGAAAATGCGTTACGTTGCGTTACGAAATATGCTTAGGTTTCAAACGTTAATAACTAATTCATTTTAAAACCGATTTTCAAAATCTTTGCACCAATCTATCTGGAATATTATTTTATTAAAATTGATTGATTTTAAACATAAAGCTATTGAAAATAACGTAAATACAAGATTATGTCTTAAAATGTCGATTTTTCAGAGTAAATTTACCAAATACACAGTATTTTCCTAGCACAGACTTCATATTTAGGTAAGGAACGTCTCCTAGGCAGCCATGAAGGGTAAAAAATGAATATACCTTCGCATTGCGCTGCGAGAAACATGTCTACTGAAGCCAACGAATTGGCGGGAAAAAGCGGCCCGTGACAACGAGGCAAGAATTAATCATCGTTCGTCACCTGCAGATGGCCACCCGCAATGACGAGGAGCTGAACCAAGAAAGAAAGCCCAAGTTCAATCTCAAACCATGTCTCTCCCCCATCAACTAAATCCGTCCTTTTCTGGACGACCATATCAGTTTGCCAACCAAAGAGTTTGTTTGGATGAATTTTTCTTTTATGCTGTTTTAAATTTTAATTACCGCGCCGCAACTGAACATGGCATTCATTAAACGCCGCGTCCCGGAGTAAATGACAAAGCGCGTTGGACAACCAACGAATGAAATTCAAGAACGGATAATTCGAGCCGAACTGCAACTCGTCAGACTGACCGTGTGTACAGATCTATAGTATAGAGGGTAGGTTGAGTTCGTTGTAGTTCTTAGATGTGCATAGCAGATTTGTTGCTTGCGGTATATAATAAATATTTTATAACATGATTCAGTATTGAACATAACCAATAACTAAATAACTTCATTGAAGTTTGCTTTTTTGCAATCGCTGCCCGCTGTTTGTTGGCATGTGATGATTTCCCTATCACGGTCATCATTCTCTTATAACTAGTTGTTTAATGCTGGTAATGGTCTCTTCAAATTCCAATTAGTGATCGAAAGTGTTTATTACGTTCTAGTGCATTGGATAGAGTCCCTACTATTTGTAAGGAATCAAATAATTTTGAGAAACTTTAAGTGAAATGTCGCAGTATTTGGCGAACGAAACGGATCTGAACAGCATATGGCGTAGCTTCCAGAGACACGAGTGGCACGATCTTCAGGAAGTCTGTCCAACTATTTGGCTTCGCCGACGACATTGATATCGTAGCACGTAACATTGAGACGATGGCGGAAACGTACATCAGACTTAAGGCTGAAGCTGGTAGGATTGGGTTTGTGATTAATGCGTTAAAAACAAAATACATGAAGGGAAGAGGCTCACGAGAAGACAATGTTAGCCTCCTTCCACGAGTTCAGATCGACGGTGATGAAATCGAGGTAGTAGACGAACTCGTGTATCTGGGCTCATTGGTGACCGCCGATAACGACACGAGCAGAGAAATACAAAGGCGCATTATGGCAAGGCAATCGTGTCTACTTTGGACTCCAAAGGACGCTAAGATCGAACAAAGTTCACCGAACTACAAAGTTGACCATCTACAAGACATTAGACCGGTAGTTCTCTACGGCCACGAAACATGGACATTGCTAGTGGAGGATCAACGTCTTTGAACGAAAGGTGCTGCGTACAAGCTACGGTGGAGTGCACATGGAAGACGGAACGTGGAGGAGGTGAATGAACTACGAATTGCACCAGTTGCTGGGAGAACTTCCCATCGTGCACATCGCAAAAATCGGTCGACTACGATGGGCTGGGTATGTCGTAAGAATGTCGGACGACAGCCCTGTGGAAATGGTACTCTAAAACGAACCGGCGGGTACAATAAGAAGAGGCGCGCAACGAGCAAGGTGGATCGATCAAGTAGAAGGCGACCTGCGGACCCTCCGCAGACAGCGAGGCTGGCGAAGTACAGCCATATACCGATCACAATGGAGACAACTTCTGTGTACAGCAGAGGCCACACCGGTCTTGGTCTTATTGGTAAGGTAAGTATGGCGTAGCTTCCCGACTGATTTACAGTATCTTGATATCATATGTCATACATATTATTTCCAGTGAAAGCAAGATGTATGCGTAGTCCTACGTCACTTTTGCGCATAACCCCATTGGGCTGTACCTTGTAGTTTTTTCCATAAATTTTTTTGAAATTTTGTATAGAGCGTAGACATTGATCAAACTCCCAGAAAAGTTTACGTGGCCTTTGAATAGCCCCTTAATATTGCCAAATCAATCGTGTCGAATGTTATAAAAGTGTTCGGAGAACGTCTGACGACTCCCAGATAGCCGGGATCAGGAGGAAACCGAAACCAGGAAGCCGAAGCGACCGATAGAATAGTGGCTAGCATTTTTAAACGCAATCCCAACCTTTTGATCAGATTTATCGGAAACAAATGGGGAAAGTCCCACACAACACTGCAAATAGCAAAGAAACGAGCCGGACTGTCAACATATAAGGTTACAGTGACAACAAATCGAGATAAGCAAAACACAACAGCCAAAGAAAGAGCGCGTAAGTTGTACACGAGTTTGGTGCCCAAGTTTGATTGCGTTAAAATGGACGATGAAACATACGTCAAAGCTAATTTCAAGCAGCTCCTAGGTCAAGAGTTTTATACGGCTACCGGAAAAGGGAAGGTTCAAGATAAGTTTAAGCAGAAAAAATGTCAAAGTTACCGAAAAAATACTTGGTTTGTCAGTCGATTTGCTCCTGTGGGCTAAAAAGCGAAAGTTTCGTAACAACTGGCACTGTCAACCAAGATATTTATGTAAAAGAATGCTTGCAAAAACGCTTATTGCCTTTCTTGAAGAAACATAGTTGTTCTGTGCTGTTTTGGCCAGACCTCGCTTCTTGCCACTACGGAAAAATGGATCAGGAATGGTATACCGCCAATAGTGTGCAAAACGTACCCAAGGATAACAACCCTCCAAACTCGCCGGAACTGCGCCCAATAGAAAAATACTGAGCAATTGTAAAGGGAAACCCCAAGAGAACTCGAAAAACAGTTGGAAGTGAAAAACAGTTCATGGCAAATTGGCGTTCAGCATCAAATAACATGATGGAAGGTGTGAAACGTTAAGTCCGACAGTTTTCATTAGGAAAATCGGAAGCCTAATCAAATAATTGTCCTGTTTTTTTTTGTAGACGATGAACTTCAAAAACAAATAAAGATTGATCATTTAGATAATAAACTAATCAGCGTGCACCTAATCATTTATGACCAATTTTTGACCGTTCCACCCTTTATTGTAAGTGGTATAATAAGTTCGTCGACAACCTTTTATATTTCAACAATATTAGAATCCCATGTCAAACACCACAAGCTCATCACTCACGCTGAAACGACGCAATTTATTTTTGTTGGTGTTCATAATTCCCAAAATAGAGTATAAATTATTGCTAACCCCTAACGCTGCCCCGGGCATAGGGAACCCACAGAAGGCTAGTTTCACTTTCCGAAAAATTTCGCTATCACAAATCGCAATCAGCGAACCCATTAACTTTGATGGCTTCCCCAATGTTTCATCATGTCCAGATGTATAACTTCAAACTGCCCAAATTGACATTTTATGGTTTTGAGAAATTTCCTTCATTTCCTGTTGGCAGGCTCCTGCTGCGGGCCATCGACGTAGATGTTTGAAAATCCTGCGCGTGTTGAACATATCGCGCAAAAAGCTCCGCACCGTACCATGTGGTGACGATGATCGACGATTGTAACTGAGCTTGATTTATGTTTTCTCTTCTTTTCAGACTTGGCGATGCTCGGTGCCGATGCGCTGCAGATGGTTTCAACTTGGCGAGTTGGATGGCATCTTCTCCACCCTGTGACAGAGTGGAATTTTGTTTCATCAGGTTGGTAAGCTATTCGCATCGATCAAATCAGGTCAAAACAAATAGCTTCGAGCCACAATTGGACGCGAACGTCGATCCCTAAGTTGTTAGATTTTCCCCATGTTTCCAATCGAATCGAAACGATTTGCCCGATTGGTCGCACCGTCGCAGATCGAAGTCGTGAGATAAGCCGTGTTATTAATAAAACACACTCCATATTTTACGCTAAATTTGCATGTTTACACGAGCTGTGGTCGCGTTTGGGAAAATTGAACTAGCGGCAGCAGCAACATGAAAGGGAGCCACCAACACCGCAATATTTTCCACAGCACGCTTCGATGATGACTGGATCGCTATGGTAATAGACTAAGTAGTTCGTTGGCATCTGTCCGAATGGGTACCGCGACAGAGTTCCATGCCATGTTGGGTATTAGCTGGCGGTCTTTAAATTGGATTAACATGGTTGGGCGATGCGTGATATACTCTCTTCTAGAAAGTGACTAACAGGAGTCAATTTAGCGTTTAATAGGCGTTTTATTCACGTTTGCATATCGCGCTAGACGTGGTTGGTGTGTTGTGGAATTTTTGCTTTCAAATTATGAGAGAGAACCTACGATCAATGTGAAGTTCAGACCGTTCCGACGGCGGAACCTTGAAAGAAGCTTGACTGTACCTCACTTCCCAAATGTCACCTTTGAGAATGGCTATAACGCAGCACGAAAAGGCAGCAAAACCAACAAACTCCCATCGATGGAAAATCGATGGTAAGAAAGTAGTTCGAATGCAGAGCAAGTATAGGATGAATGATGCGAAAAGAGGAAAGCAGCGTTGGAATCAAGTCTTGACAAAAATGGAAGTGGTCCGCCCATTTAGCCGTGCGAATGCAACTTTGGTGCAGTTTCGTCCTCGTGAGTCGTGTTCTTCGAAGCAACGTTTCTACCTCCACTGAATGCATTACGTTCGGTTTCGGAGTGGGATGAAGAGAATGAGTTGTTTAATGGTATTTGGCGCGCATTATAACGGTTTATATAAAACAACGAATCTTGAATAGCTTAGCGATGAAATTGGTTCAATAAATTAGAATTGTTTGTTCTCTCAATATGTGTTCATTAATGATTTAGAAAGTATAAACTCTAGAGAAATGAAAAGAATTTAATTTCTATGAATATAACGCATAAAATTATACCTATTCAAACTTGTAATAATCACAACGGTAACAATAACCCTCTTGTCACCTTTCTGCGATCACGGAGGTATTGATCGAGCCACGCCAACATCCTCCGTCGGCCGCAATCCCGTGAATGAGTGTGATGGGTTTATGTTTCACCACCAAGAAGACAACAAGGCAGGGAAAGAAAATCTCCTGCTCTTGGCTTTTCAAAGGGAATTGCACTTGAATTGCCGTATTCAGAACTTGTCTGGCCGTTCCTCACCAAACTCCTAGAGAGAATGGCAAGAATTGCCAAGGGGCTGAAATTCAAGCAAGGTGAAGTGCACACGGATCGGCAGCTCAATAGTGACGCTTTGTTGGCACATTTCTTTCAGATTTATTTTTTTTCGCTCCGAGGGGACATCTCAAGAGGCGGCCGAAGGAACGAAAATACTGCGCGCAAATTGCGTTGAGATGTTGAGAATCTCCAGCGTCGTTTTCAGCTGAATGAGGAGGTATTGTGCGAGATGAACTTTTTTTTTGCTATGTGGTCGACCAATGGAAGAACTCGAGCGAAACGGTAGTTTTGTTTGCAGAAGACTTTGTTTGCTCAGATGCTCTGCCTTACGGGTAGATGATCGATGGACCTGCGATTTTTTGTTGTTGTACACAGTTTCTTGGTCGATGGCCTCCAGACGGCAACGATGACGATGTGTGTCGCCAATCCAGGCGACGTTGACACTCTTTTCACCGAACGACGAGTGAAGTGTCCTTTTGATCGGATTTTGTGGTCAAGTGACCCTGATTTCTTGTTTGGTTATTGCTGATGGGATATCTGTAACCACCTTTTTCTCAATTTAGGGCTCAACACTTAAATTAAAACTGATTGAAGAAAGTCGTTTTTGTTAAAATTCAGTTGAATCGATCTCAAGTTACAGTCTCGCGAAGAAATGATCGATTGGTTTGGCTTTTTTTTTCCTGCGTTGCTGCCCGTCCGCCCCTGAAGGGAAAGACCAGAAGGGGATCAAAAGCAACTGAACCGCGCGCGCGAGCTCATCAGCGTGGTGCAGGTTTCGGTTTTTGTTCATCCACCCCCCTCATCCTCCCCCCGCCGGTTGATCCGAATCGTTCACCCAGCAGGTTCCACATTTTACACATCCCGTTCGGTAGCGGCTGGGATC